>CM053789.1:362500747-362553247 GCA_028749045.1 Cupressus sempervirens
TTTTCCCTAAAGGAAAAAATACTTTGTGTCCATGACGTAAATTACCATTATGTGGACCTCAAATTATTCTTTGGCATTGTCAAAAAAAACTAATCTCTTAATTTGACACACATCATGGACTCGTCATCTAATATGCACCAGTCACAGACAAAATTAGATCCTCCTCATATTTTTGAGGTCTGTGACTACTTGTACATAAAACATACAATCTCAGTCTAAATTATGAGATTCAGTAAAAATTTCAATGTTCTAATCATTAAACTGCAGTGGTCAAATTGATGATTTTGTACTAAAGTTTCTTTTGTCATATCACTGTGTGTTTCCTGCCTCTCAACTAATCTGTTTTCCTACAAAATATGATATATTCATTTCTTTGGATTATCTCTTTTAGACTATATATATATATATATATATATATATATATATATATATATATATATATATATACACTCTGTTTCCTTATGATATTTGGATTTGTAATATCTGAAATTTTCATTGTCATTTGTAAAATTTTTGGAGGGGCTAGAAAATTACATCAGGAGTAAATGAGCAACATTGTGGCTCCTTTGAGGGCCAGATTAGTGGTGAACTCCCTCTCTATTGTCCCTAATGCACCTGACATGATGACTTTGCAACTCTTTAGGGTTTAGGATTGGAATTTCTGATCTTTGTCAGTCATGGCTGAGTTTTTGCAATTGTAATTTGATGTATTTATGATTCATTTCAGAGGTTGATAGTATGAACTTAATTATTTTTTCTCTGAGATTCAGAGGGTCATGTCTAGGATAGGGAAAAATGGGATATTAAATTATCTAAAACTTAAAAAATCTTAGAATGTATATTTTATTATATATATATATATATATATATATATATATTTTTTAATTTCTTTTTATTTCTATTGAATATTGAAAATAAAAGTTCTGAAATTTATTATTCAATATAGTAAGCAATAGGAGGCAGGAAATATTTGTAATATCTTTTATTAATATTTATTATTCTTAATTCCTATTTTCCTGAATAAATGTAATATTCTTAATTAATATTTATTATTCTTAATTTGTATTTTTGTAAATAAATATTAATATTTACAAAATATTAATACAAGAAAGTGCTACATAAAATCTATTTTTTTGTTGAAAAATGAATTTCTAAATTCTATATAAAATATTTGTGGTTTAAATGATTGTGGGAAATAAGTATTAGTAATAAATGTTCATTTACCAACTAACATTGTTTCCAATCAATTATATATTCATTTGATTAAAAATATAATTATAAACTTATTTTATTCTATAATGTTTTTAATAGTATCCAATAAATAAATATTAATATAACATGATTTAAAATCATGATATCTAAGAATGTAAAAAATATATAAAACTTAAACAATAAGTAAAGCTCATTGATTTGATAAAATTTGAAAAGAAACAAAATTACTACATCAACTCCCTTGAATATTTTTTCTAAATTATTTGAAGTTGTAATAATAAATTTAGTTTTTTCTTTGATATTGAAGAGTAAAATAAGATCAATAATAATTTGGACAATATAAAACAAGATATTTATACAATTTATAAAAAAAATTAAATTACTTAAAGCTACAATAATAAATTTAGATTTTTCTTTGATATTGAAGAGTAAAATAAGATTGGATAATGAAAAAGAAGATATTTATACAATTTTTTATTTACTTGAAACATAAATAATTGATAAACATAACACATGGTGGTAAGTAAAGAAGATGTTGAATCTGATATATCTAATGCATGTTTCATGTCAAATTGTATAATAGTAACATAGACATCAAATGAAAGAAGATGAATCTCATATATCTAAAGTGTGTTTCATATCAAAAACTTATGATAGGAGATGGAATCATAAAATTTCTCACCATGTGTCATTTGATTAACTTTTACATGCAATGAATTTTAAAATATTATGATGCTACCAAACTATATGCACATTTCTATACAATAAAGATAAGAAAAATAAGAAATGAGTGTGCATCTAGGGTATAAATGGTTAATTAACTCTCATGGGACAAGACAATCCTTAGGTTTGAATGTAGTTGCCAACAACTCCATTTCAATAATTTTAATATGCTCCAATAAATATATGATGCTGAGACACATTCTGTTCACAACATGTCCAAAGCCAACCAATATTTTCAAGATACTCCAAAATGAAAAAATCCATACATGATAAAAATAAAATAAAAAATAGAATTGATAAAAATGATATATATAACTAATTACCAAACTAACCATTGCATCTTATTGGTGTAATTTCTAGTTATCTCATTTGCAAGTGTTTTCTATACCTCCAAAATGGAGCCTACATGTATATGCTAAAGCACAAAGTTGACAGACTAGTTGTTTGAGTAAAATTCCTTAGTGAACTTGTAAAAAATTATGAAATATTGATAAACAAAAAAATTGCAACCACTACTTCCAAACAATAGTAAAATAAAAACTTGAACACCCTGTATCTAGACATTCCTTTCCCCTCTTATACACCTTATTCTCTCTCCCCCTCTATAGGGAGGGACTAGAGCTATCCACAAAACCCTTGTTATGATTGTAATGCTTTGATTTATAATGTTTTAGAAAGAATTTACAATCCCCTCGTAAGACATTAATATATTTATCTTATCTTATCTTATCTTCCAAACTTGGATTTTGACTACTCTTCCATGTTACCTTTTAAAAGAGCAGATCTATATATTAAAGATAATCAATAAGTACCTTATATCCCCACATGTTGACCAACAAAGGCATAAGTTGATTAATCTAGTTTGTCTTCTCCAATGAATGATCAAGCTATTCCACTAACATATCCAAATGTTATCTAGTCTTCCATCATTTACTTGACACAATATGTATTTGGTGACAATATCTCTTGTGTATACCATCAATTGCCATATTATAGAAATGTTAGGAAAAATAGAAAGTATAAGAATTCAAAAGAACAAAAAAAAAATTTAGAACTCATCCAATTAAAGTACTCCTATAATTGTAATATGTGAAAGTTAAAGTATGATCCAAAATTTTGAAACTTACTCTCCTTCAACTTATTCAACCAATTCAATTACTCATTACTATAATAATCTAATTTTATTCTCAATAATAGAAATGTTGATGATGTACTTATACAATATTGCATAGAACTACTCTTTGTTAATGATGTTCATATTTAATTTTATTCTCAAGAATAGAAATGTTGATGATGTACTTATACAATATTGCATAGAACTACTCTTTGTTAATGATGTTCATATTTGGGATTTTTCTTTTCTCTTAAAAGGAAGGAAACTTAACTTTGAAACTTATATGTTGACTAGATGAAATATTCAATTGGTTATTTCTTATATGCTAACTAGACTAAATATTGAATTGGTTATTTATTTTATAATGTATAAGAATCACTTCTTTCTAAAGGAGGTCTCTGTAATGTTGAGGATTTCAAGTGTTCTTGTAACTTACCACCAAGAATGATGTAAAGAAGGGCTTGAGAGTAGAGAACATGAAAATATTAGACTAGGTGAATTCAATTGTGACAATCGCTATCCATGGAAGTCAATCAAATTATTTCACATAAACTATTAAAGAGACACCTTCTTAGTTGTGAATAAGGAAAATGATTGGATGACTACTCCTTGAAAAAATAGGAACCTTAGAGTACTCAAATTTATAAACAAATGCACTCCAAAAATGTAAAGAATGTGTTCATAAATGTCTATTTTTCTGATGAAATGTATTAAGAATTTTGATGGATTTTTTTATGATGCTTCTTTGTTAGCAACATGGATGATGATAAGAATATTTTTAGTAGAAAACTATATTGTTTATTTTCTCTTGAATCTATTATCTCTTATATATAGCTTCGTGACATAATTCTGAATTAAGAAACTTTGAGAAAATTATAATAGCTTTACAATTTCTATTTAGTAATAGGATATAATTTTCATTTACAAAAGTATGCATTCAATTGGGCTCATGGATTTTCTATACTTTATATTATAAATTATCATCAAGTTTATTTAAAAAAACACATTCTGCTAATTATAGTCTATTGCCAATTAGCACTAGTAAGGGAAAAATAAATATTAACAGACTTATTTTTTTATTGACATTTAAAAAGAAAATACTAATAAAAATATCAAATCATTCACTCTTAATTGAGTCTATCTCTTTGAGGAATCATAAATGAGATCATGGTTCAAGCATAAAGTTATGCCTCAGTTTGAAACACATTTAATTTTCTCTAAAAAATTCAAGACAACATAGTTTCATAGGATACCACATAACATCTACATTGAAAATCAATTATGGGTGAAAGGATTTCAGTTGAAACCATAAAATATTATTTCAATTAAATATTCTAAGCAAATTTTTAATTCTCATATAAGATTTTGAGTGATACCCATTTGATTGGAATTCTAAGTTGAAATATTTGCACTTAAAATCATTTATATGATTTTCTATGTAACCCTTCAATTCTAAAAAACTGATTTTAAGAGTTAAAATAAAAAAATGTATAGGAGAGCCAAAAGAGTTAATACATTAGATAAAGTAAATAAAATAGTAACTAACACAACTAGAAAACCCACTACAAAAATGAACAAAAAAAACCTATTACCAAGCCACCAAAACCAGCAACAAAATCTAAAACTAACAAGCATAAAAGACTTCAAAACTAGAACTACCATGAAGCCCATAGTCACATTAGTTCCTTGACCAGATCCTTGAGCTCTTCGATTTTACCAACAGCTTCTTTAAGCTCTTCTTCACTAGGAACAAGGCTACTCAACTCCATCAAGAAAAAACAACTTCCTAGCATTATGATCCACCTTCTACCCTACCCATGATAGTATTGGTTAGTTGATTGACCATATTTTCCATTTTATCAATCCTCTCCTTCAAGTTCTAAAACCATTCAACTTTATTACAGTCATCCCCTTCCTTAACCTTATCTCACACCTTAACCACCATATTTTGGATTTCTTCCATCTTTGCCTAGTTTATGTTGGTCCTTATCATCCTAGTTCACCTAGTTACACCTTGTTTTACTTTAAAATCTTCTAAGTGACCAATATTATGTGTTTTGATCTTGAAAAATTATGAATGTTAATGTAAGTGTTACAAAAAAATATTATTCTATATTTCATGACATGTTTAACCCTTTTTTTAGTGTTGTTTAGTGAGTTGTTAGAAGAGTAAAAATATCTTCATGTAGGGGACAAATCCATCTATCTTTCTAGATTTTTTAATCTTGTACTACATTGTAGGGGTTATTAATAAAAACTAAAAAACTAAAACATAATTTTCACAGTGCTAATGTTATAAAAAGTTATAGAAATGTAACTCTTTGACTTCTTTTGAGAACATGTTATAGTTTTATTTGTATATGTATGTGTATGCGTGTCTATATATGCATATCAAAAGTGCATTTACATATATGCATATTGTGATGCAGAGCCTAATCAAACTTGGAGGTTTATTCAACACAAATTTCTCCCCATATAATTTCTATAGGGGGTTTGGTGGTAGCACCCCCAAGATGGAGTCAAGGAGTAACACCCCAGGTGAGCTCCTTATCACAGTAAAACATGTGATCGAGGGGCAACACTACTGCGGGGGTCTTTTGGGGGCTAATCCAAACATGAATTTATATTGTAAAAAGCATTAGCGACTATTTTCTTATTGGACGACTTATTCTAGCCCTAATTATGTTTAAGTGGTGAAAAGCTTGTATAAAAAGGCTTAGGGTTAGGGATTTCATACTATAATGGTGATATTGTAGCTTCTTGCGGTGGTATTGAGCTATAAGGGATTGCAGATTGTAATCACTAGATAATAATAATATTGGACTTGTTGTTGGTGTATGTAGCCTAGGTACTAGGTGAGCCACATTAAATCTTGGTGTCTTGTGTTCTCTTTTATGTGATCTACTATTTTATAGTATTGGTTATATTTGCATGTAATTGTTCTTTTAGTTTGAGGTTAATCCTAACAAGTTGTATCAGAGCCAGATGGTTGTCATTTTTTTAAGCTAAGACTATCATCATTTTTTTTTGTTTAGCCAGACTATCATCTATTTTTTGTGATCCTCTACAAGAAGGTCTCACAGTTGAGTGGAAGCAATGGCAGACAAGAGTAAGTTGAGGGTTGACAAGTTTAATGGGCAAAACTTTCAGTTATGAAAGAAGCAAATGGAGGACTATGTTTATCTGAAGGACTTATGGAAGCCGTTGGAAGGAAAAACTAAGAGTTCTAGGGAACTATGACAAATGAGGACTATGAGATTTTAGACAAAAAGGAACTTGGAAGCATTTGGTTATACCTTCCACCATCGGTAATATTTAACATTACAAAAGTGAAGACGATAGAAGAGTTGATGGAAACCCTAGTGAAATTGTATGAAAAGCCCTTCACTTCACACAAGGTATTTCTCATGAAGTGTTTATTTAATATGAAGATGATAGAAGGTGGATCTTTGGCAGATCATTTAAATGCATTTAATATTATTACTAGTCAATTATCTTTTGTGGGTATTAATTTTGATGAAGAAATTAGGGTTCTCTTAATTTGTGTTCTTTGCCTAAAAGCTAGAATGACTTGGTAATGGCTATAAGGAATTTTATTTCTAAATCTAATACACTAAAATTTGATGATGTGATTGATATTATTTTGAGTGAGGAAGCTCATAGGAAAAGCTCATGTTGATCTACATCAGCAAGTGCTTTGAATGCACAAAGTAGAGGCAGAATGAATGAGAGAGGAAATAATTTCCAAAATTGTGGGAACTCAAGAGGAAAGTCAAAGGGGAATAGGTCTCAATCCAAAGGACCAAGATATTTTTGGTACTATGGTAAATTAGGAAATAAGAAGAAAGATTGTTGGACTCGAAAGAACAATGAAGGAGATAACCCAGAAGGGAACAAGGAGGCAAATGTGGTAAGTAACAAATCTGAAGAGGACATTTTGCTTCTATCTTCAGAAAGTGTTGATGATTCATGGATTTTAGATTTTGGTGCTTCATTTCATGCTACACCTCATAGAGGTTATTTTATTGATTATGTCCAAGGGGATTGTGGGATTGTTTATTTGGGGGATAATGAACCCTATCAGATTGTTGAAAAGGGAAAAGTTAAGCTTAAGACATAGAATGGGAATCATTGGCTACTACATTAGGTAAGACATGTTCCAAGGTAGAGTAGGAATTTAATTTTAATAGGGTAAGTGGCTGATGAGGGTTTTGTAGTTACTTTTAATGATAAAAATTGGAAGGTTTCAAAAGGTTCCCTTGTAGTGAAAAACATGTGAAAGTGGGTGCCTTATATCTTTGTACAGGTCATATGGTTCCTTCTACTTTGATTGTTTTAGATAGAAATGAATGTTTAGGAACAATCAGTATAGTTGAGCAAGGAGAACATACAAATGCTATAGATTCTGATACAATGCTATGTCACCATAGACTTTGACATGAGTGAGAAAGGTATGAAAGTAATTCATTCAAAGAAAGTTTTGTCAGGTTTGAAATGTATTAATATGGATTTTTGTGAAAGTTGTGTGCATGAAAAACAAAAGAGAGTGAGTTTTGTGAAGATTGGGAAGGAAAATAAAAGTGAGAAATTAGATCATGTGCATACAAATGTATGGGGACTAGCTCAGGTATCTTCCGTTGGTGGCTCTCATTATTATGTTACATTTATTAATGACACAACTAGAAAAGTATGGGTATATTTTCTTAGATAGAAATATGATGTATTTCAAACTTTTAAGAAATGGAAATGCTTGGTTGAAAACGAGACTAGTAAGAAATTAAAATGTCACAAATTTGATAATGGTGGTGAGTATTGTAGTCATGAATTTTAATATATTTTCTCTACTAATGGTATTCATAGTTAGAAAATTGTTCCAAGGACTCTACAGGAAAATAGAGTGGTTGAATGTATGAACAAGACTATAATGGAGTGTGCAAGAAGGATGAGGTTGCATTCATGGTTGCCCTTAAAGATGTGGGCAAAGGCTATTAATACTACTATATATTTGATTAATAGAGGTCCATTTACTCCTTTGGGCTATGGTATTCCAGAAGAAGCATGGACTAGTAAGAATGTGAGTAATTTTTTTCTCAAAACCTTTGATTGTGAAGCATTTGCTCATATAGATTCTAAAAATAGAGCCAATCTAAAAACTAAGTCAAATAAATGTGTATTTTTTGGATATCACATTGATGAATTTGGTTATAGGATTTGGGATTTTGAAAATTGTAAAATTGTAAGAAGTAGGGATGTCCTATTTAATGAGAAAGTGTTGTACAAATATCTATTGCAGCAACATAAGAAGAAAGAAAATGATTTGGCAGTGTTGGGTGATACTCCAAAAGATGATGTTCCAGTAGTTCCTCATGATTTGCAACAAAAAATACCACACACCCCAATGAATGTTAGATGGTCACCAAGGCTAAGTAGACCTCCAGAAAGATTTTTGCCCTCTTTGTATCCTATTTTACTTATTAATGCTAGTGAACTTGAATGTTATGATAAAGCTCTGTAGGTGGATACAATGATTTAGTGGGAGTTTGTAATGAAAGAAGAAATGGACTCTTTGTTGAAAAATAAGACATGAGATTTATGCAAGTTGTCTACAGGTAAAAGGACATTATAGAATAAATGGGTTTACAGGTTGAAAGAAGAGGATGGAGGTAAGAAATGATTTAAAGCTAGGTTAGTAGTAAAAGAATTTGCATAGAAAAAGACATTGATTTTAATGAAATATTCTCTCCTATTGTAAAAATAAATTCTATTTGGACTATTTTAAGTATTGTGGCTACTAAAGATTTTCATTTGGAGCAGCTTGATTTTAAAATAGCCTTTCTTCATGGTGATTTAGATGAAGAGATATATATATGGCGTAGCCATAGGGATTTGAGGTCAAAGGTAAGGAGAACTTAGTGTGCAAATTGAAGAAAAGTTTATATGGCTTGAAGCAAGCACCTAGGTAATGGTATCTGAAATTTGATAGTCTTATGCATGAGCACAGATATAGTAGGTGTCACTTTGATCATTGTGTTAACTTGAAGAGGTTGGACAGTGACAACTATATTATTTTATGTTTATATGTTGATAATATGATTGTAGCTAAGTCTAACATGAATGATATTAAGGGGCTAAAATGCTAGTTAGCACATGCATTTGCTATGAAGGATTGAGGGGGAGCAAAACATATCCTTGGTATGAAGATTTCTAGACATAGGAAGAACGAGAAATTGACATTATTTCAGGCTAATTATATTGAGAAGGTGTTGCAATGCTTCTCTCTGGAGAATGCTAAGGTTTTCAGCACACCTTTACTTGGTCATTTGAAGTTGACTAATGAGATGTGTCTCAAGATACAAAAAGAGGAGGCTAAGATATCCAAGGTGCCCTATGCTTCATCTGTAAGAAGTTTGATGTATGATATGGTATGTACAAGGCCAGATGTTGCATGTGTAATGGGAGTTGTTAGCAGGTATATAAGTCATCCAGGAATTGAGCATTGGAATTTAATTAAATGGATTCTCATATATTTGAGAGGAACATCTAGTAAGTGTCTACATTTTTGTGGCTCTACTACTGATTTACAAGGCTATATTGACTCAAATTTGGCAAGGGATATTGATACTAGGAAGAGTACTACATGTTATGTTTTTACTATTGGTGGAATAGAAATGAGTTGGGTTTCTCAATTGTAGAAGGTTAATGCTTTATCCACTATAGAGGCAAAGTATGTTGCTGCTACAAAGGTAGCCAAGGAGATGATATGGCTTCAACTCTTCTTGGAAGAATTGGAAAATCCTCAGAAGGATAATTATTTGTTTACAGATAGTCAGAGTGTCATTCATCTTGCGAAGAATTTAGCTCTACATTCAAACACAAAACACATACGGTTGCGGTAATATTTCATTTGGTCAGTTTTGGATGATGGACAATTAAAGCTGGACAAGATACATACAAATGATAATCTAGCATATATGTTTACCAAGGTAGTCATAAGTGAGAAGTTGAACTCCTCTTCAGCTTTAGTTGGTCTTCTAGACTGAATAGAATAAAAGAACAATAGAGTTCAAGGTGGTTTGATATTCTAGTGGGAGCTATAACTTAGTCTCAAGTGGGAGGTTATTGTTGTGGAGCCTGATTAGTCTCCAAGTGGGAGATTGTTGTGATGTGGAGCCTAATCAAACTCAGAGGTTTATTCAACTTAGTTATCTCCCCATATTATTTCTATGGGGATTTGGGGGTAGCACCTGCAAGATGGGGTCAAGGGGCAGCACCCCATGTGAGCTCCTTGTCGCAGTATAGGGTGGGATCAAGGGGCAACACCGTTGTAGGGGTTTTTCGAGGGCTAAGCAAAAAATGACCTTATATTTTAAAATAAATCAGCTACTATTTTTCTATTAGACAACTAATTCTACCCCTAATTGTGTAAGCGGTAAAAATTTTGTATAAAAAAGCTTAGGGTTAGGGATTCCATAATGTAATTGTGCTATTATACCTTCTTACGGTAGTATTGATTTGTAAGGGATTGCAAATTGTAATCACTGGATAATAATAATATTGGACTTGTTGTAGGTGGACATAGCCTAGGGATTGGGTGAACCACGTTAAATCTTGGTGTCTTCCATTCTCTTTTATGCAATCTACTATTTTTAAGTATTGGTTATATTTTCTTGTAAATGCTATTTATGTCTAAGGTTAATCCTAACAATACATGCATATATTGTGTGCTTTTGTGTCTAGGGTGTGTGCAAGTATATGTGTATATGTTTCTATTCATGTGTGCATGTGTATGTGGGCTACATACTCATATGTGGGCCTATGCATGTGAGTGTGCATTGTTTAAGTAAAATATGAAAAATTAATAAAATACTATTTCATTGGTACATGCCAAAATATAGAAAATAATTATTCATTAATTTAATCCTTTTTCTTTTAGAATTATTTATAACTAAAATTTTATTTTAATATTTATAAGAAAATTTTACTAAGTAATTGCTTTGTAGATTTGAAAATTTATTCTAAAATCATTGTGTGTTGTCTTTGAAGAGATTTTACATATTTAAGAGATAAATGTTATATCATTAGGTATTAGCTGACATTGATATTTAAATAATTATTTTACTTCCTTGATATAAGCAATATGTAAATTATAATATTTTATTTTAATTGTTATCTATATTGATTTTTAAAACTATTGTAAGACATTTGGCAACAAGATCAAATTATTAATTAGAGTATTATAACATATTTTTTCAATAATTATCTATATAAGTGTAAAAGTATAATTTTAATGTACTTTTCAATAAATAGATAATAGAGAGACATTAAGGCCCTAGCCAAGAAAGAAACGTGCTAAAAATTAAGGATAGGAGGAACCAATTTAAAAGTCCAAATCATTCATCCAATCAAAATCTCAAAAAATAATATCTACATATTTTAATTGGTAGAAGAGAGTTCATTTAATAATTAGTTAACATGAGTAATCCAAAAAGTGTACTAATAAGGATTCATCTAGAAGAACATATTTGTTCCCAAATTTATAAATTTTTACTTACCTCTCCAATGAGAAGTTCACAAATTACCATTGTACTATAGGCTCTTGCCTAATAATATTAAAATATTATACAATACATAATAAATAAAAATTTCAATTATGCATCTATCTTTTTATCTTTCATCTACTATATCAATTAATTAATATAATAATTAATAATTATTTCTATACAATACATCATACTTATTCATTTTATTAGTAAAAATAAAAAATAAAATAATGATAAGAGAAAAGTTATGTTAATTATAATATAATATATCATATCTAATATTATTTAATTAATGTTTAATTAACATTATATAAGATTTCAAATATATGAACCAATCAAACAAGCTAACTTAAAATAACTTTAATTATAATATAACTTAAAAATCATATCTATAAATATAAGAAAAAAAATTAAAATAGATGTAAGCTTAAAATATTTATATTTAATTAGTTGAAGTAGAAAATAATAAGTAATATAATAAATATTACTACATAAAATTTATTTTCTTTTACACAGAGCTCAGTTAGGAAGAAAAATTAACTACCATTATGAAAAGAGGCAGTAGAGTGTCTTCATTATTTATGATATACTGTTTGGACATTGATATGATTAGTGTACAATTTAATTATGCAACTATTTTCATGATTGGCCATAGCCATTAGATGTGCACTTACAATAAATCTCAGGTCTAGATTGTGATAGTTTAAAAGACTCAAAATGCTGAAAGAAATATTCAGTACTAGAGCAAACATTCATGAATTCTAAAACATTAATGTGCACTCTATCATCTCCTTGCTCAATTAAAGAAAATAACTAAAAAATCAACTTATCATACAATTTAAAAACCACTAATTTACAAGTAACAAGAAACAGAAAAGAGTTTTATTCACTGCCCAAACAACATTGTTCCATCCTTATATTAATCTTCACAGTCATGCCGATGATATTTATCCACTGCTATTTGGGTGGCAGAATTAAACACATTAGGAAAAGAGAGTGGCTTCATATTTATACTATGTTTGTTTCCATGGTCACATCAATACCACGCTGCCTATTTAAACTTAAAACATCCATTGCTTTCTCCTAATCTTTCCCAAAAGTATGAACTATTTCTCTCTTGTAGAGGTACATGTATGAAACAAACAAGAAGAACGCCAGGTTCAAAACCAGTAGACCAGCCAGCAATGCATAATAGTAATCCAGATGTGATGCATTTGTATTACTGATAATCCATCCTTTTTGACCCCCTCGTTCGGTAATGCTACCAACTGCTGAAATAAAGAAAGTACTGGCAAAGGCACCCAGGCCATTAGAGCTTGTGTACAGTGAAGTCCCAAGGCTTTGCATGCTCTCTGGAGCTTGTTCATAAAAAAATTCTAGTTTCCCTATTTCAAACAAAGCATCAGTTATACCGAGCAGTATAAACTGTGGAAGTAGAGTCAAAACCCTTCCCGGTAGAATGGCAAGTATCTGGATAGCCATACCCACTCCCATCCTCTGTAGTGCAGTTATTCCCTTTGGGTTTCTTGTCAATCTTTTCAAACGGGGAAGAAAGAGCCTGTCATAGATTAGGGTTGTTATGACCATGGAGAGAGTTAGGAACGCTGTTACAATGGCTGCTGGGATTTGGAAGGATGAACCCACGTGTCTGTTCAGAGTCTCTGATTGCTTTACAAAAAGAGTGCCAGCTTGTGTTACCAGCATGCTTGGTATGATTGTAGCCAACCACACTGGAAGCATTACAAGTACCAGTTTTATTTCCTCCACTTCAGTTACAGATGAAATTTTTGAGAGAGTCATTCTATCACTTACAATCGCTGCTTTGTCAAGAAATCTGGAATTCGAGAGCAACAAGTGATATCCGCAAGGAGAACATAAAATTTTGTTAGATTACAATATGTATACAAATTATGTTTATTGTGTTTACCTCAAGACTAAAGTATGAGCAATTGGGTACCTCCCTTTGGAGATATATTCTCTAGAGCCCATCTCATGAAGAATCACTTAATCGGAATGGGATTTTAGTTTCTAGTTCCTTTCAACCCCAACAAACACATTAGCCATTCTCTTTAGAGGGCTGCCATTTACTATTTTATGCCTGTATAACGGAGTTCCTATAAAAAAGGCAATGCCCGAGATGATGAGCGTTGCTGTGATAATTCCATAACTTACACCAAAACTAACGTTGTCTTCAATGTAAATCAGAAATGTGTTTCCAAATATAGTTCCCAAGAAAATGGTACAGCTATTAATAATTAAATACTTTTAAAATACTGTAAAAAGATCAATTAATTTTTTTTGATGAAAAGTCCTATTCTATTAATAAAAATATACTAAGAATACAGTTCACAAAAAGGGGTCGGGGATACAAGATCACCCTACCAATAAGTTCACATGGCCATAGCCAGAAAAAAACACATGACTACAATCGAAATCAGAAACTATTCATTTATATATATATATATATATATATATATATATAAGGCAACCTCAGGCGACCAAAGCAGTGCCAGCCGATGGTGGTGGTTCATCTCTATCATGGAAGCCCCAATCATCTTTGGGATTTGGGGGTGGGCTGGGAATAATGCAGCCATCTTCAGTAGCAGCAACAAGAGGATCATGAGCAGCCTCCACATCTTTGATCTCTGGCCATGGAGGAGGAATTGCTAGATCCAGGCAAGGCCATTTCCCAGAAAGTGCTCGACAAGCACCAAGAGGAGGAGCCAAGGACCAACCAGAGCCACCATGGGGCGGGGAAGCTAAGCAGCACCTCCATCCACCATCGCTCCTATTGGGAGAGTAGTGGTAGGAAGCCTGGGACCGCGGGGTGTGCGAGTGGCAACCTAAGCAATGACGCCACAGACAGCGGCCACAAGGCATCAAAGTTTCTATCAAGGCATCAGGAGGAACTTTGACATTAGCACAGGGGGCATTACCCTAGTGGTTCAACAGCTCCTGTAGGTGAGCTACCTCAAGGGCAACATTGTTAGCTTGCACCTGAGTCTGCATAATTACATTATTACACATACATGCTTTAGTGTGCATAACAATATTGACATCCAAAAAACTATGTGTGAAAAGAACAACATTTCTATCTTTCCACAAAGTAAAAAAAAATTTCATCCTGAAAGTATGCCAAATTTGGGTGAATTTTCGAGGGATTCTGGGAGAATCACCCAACAGAATCATGTGCCAAGAAAAAGGCTCAAGCTTGAATGGCTTGAAAATATCATGAATCTTGTGCCAATAATTTTGGGCATGCCTACAAAACCAGAAGATATGCAAGAAAGACTCTGGTTGTCCATAAAAAGGGCATTTGGGATCTGCAACCCCAATATGTTTGAGCCAAGGCCCCAAGGGAAGACCTTGGAAGGCAAGGCACCAAGAAAAATGGGCAATCTTAGGTTCTATTACAGCACTCCAAATGGTATCAAATCATTTTCTCCATTGAGAAAGAGAAGATTGCAAATGCCATCTCTGGTTGAGCATGTCCACCATCAGAAGATGGGGTGAAAGCCATCTATATCCTAGACTTGGCTTATAATTGGAAAATGGAGTGGCAGGAAACCACTTCCAATCATGCCACCAAGGTTGAACAAACTGAATACCCACTTTATGAATTAAGTGCACTAGAATTGAAGAGAGCAATAGGTCAAAAGTCTGCAAATCTAAACGGATAAGGTGGTACTAGACCTGCATATCTTCCCAGGACTTGAAACTCATGAAAACCCTTAAGAAGAGGTCTTTGGGAGTTCTTATGCCCTATTTGAAAAGATGCAAAGAACTAGCACCTTGAGTCTTGGAAAGGGGAGTACCTTGAATGGAAAATAGGGGAGACCACCAAATGTTTTTCTAATTCAAGGAGAGGCCATTGTGGAACTCATCACTAGCCCATCGAAGCCAAGGCTTAATAGCTTCCCAAGCTTTCCATATGCTCTTGATGAAAAACGAACCATGTATGGTCACTAGCTCACGCATGATGAGAAGGGTGTGGAAACCAATCCCTTTCCAAGCAGGCTTGTTGACTGGAAAGCTTGAAGATATGCAATGCCAAACCAAAATCTTTTAGGCTTCATCTCTAGTGATAGCACAAATAATTCATTTAGCACAAAGTGCAAGGCCTTGTTTTTGTGTGGAAAGCAGGCTAAGACCACTAAATTATTTTGGGAGACAACAAAAATCCCAAGCAACTCTATAAAACCCTTGATGATCAGAACCAGAAGTCCAGAGAAAATCCCTAAGTAATTTTTTCAATTTCTAATAGGAAGCTTTAGAGGGAGCCCAACAAGAAGAATAATAAACATGAGTAGCTGCAAGAACCTTCGAGAAAATTTGGAACTTTTCAGCAAGGGAGAGGGGTTTTGTAATACAATAATCAAGCTTCTTGGTAATCTTGGCAAGCACAACATTCCAAAGTTCAATAGGAAAAGCTTAAAAAGCAAAAGGAATGCCAAGAAAGCAAAAAATCTCCCCATGTGTAACCCATTTCCATTCAAACTGGCTGAGCCAAGGTGGAGCTAGCAAGAATGACTGGTGAAAGCAGAGCAATTTATGCCATTGAATGGCAGATCTAGAGGCTTGACAAAAGGTGTCTAGGTAACTCAAAGCATTTTTGATGTTGCCTTCATCCTCTAAAAGAGTGAGAAAGGAATCATCCAAAAATTGACCATTGACTAACTAGGAAGATGATTCGGGCAAGGAAATGCTACAAACCAATCTAGAAGACATAGAATGGGCTAGCAAATAGCCAAAACCTTTAGTAACAAGGACATAAAGTGTTGGAGCCAATTGGAAACCTTGCCTAATTGAATGAAAAAGGCCAAAAGCCTCTGATTGTGAATTATTGATGGTGATGCAAGCATTAGCATCGCCAAAGAGCATCTCCACATACTGTAAAAATTTGGGACCAAAACCTAGAGCCTAGAGAATAGCCAAAATAAAGGACCATTCAATGCGATCATAGGCTTTAGCAAAATCAATCTCTGTAAATTTTTTAGTGGCAAATCTTTGCCAACTGGCTATTTCATCTCTTTGGGAAATCATAATTTGACTAATAAAACCTACATATGGGGTCAACCATGTCGCCGAGATATTAAATAATTTGGGTCAAAATCCAAGGCTAATCTGGAATTTTCTAGCAAGGGAGAGTGGTTTTGTAATCCAATAATCAAGCTTCTTGGTAATCTTGGCAAGCACAACATTCCAAAGTTCAACAACCAAAGCCTGAAAAGAAAAAGGAATGCCAAGAAAGGAAAAAATCTCCCCACGCACAATCCATTTCCATTCAAACTGGCTAAGCCAAGGCAGAGCTAGCAAGAATGACTGGTAGAAGCAGAGCATTTTATGCCATTGAATGGCAGATCTAGAGGCTTGACAAAAGGTGTCTAGGTAACTCAAAGCATTGTTGATGTTGTCTTTGCCCTCTAAAAGAATGAGAAAGGAATCATCCACAAAGTGACCATTGACTAATTGGGAAGATTATTCGGGCAAGGAAATGCCACGAACTAGTCCAGAAGACATAGCATGGGCTAAAAAATAGCCAAAACCTTCAGCAACAAGGACATAAAGTGCTAGAGCCAATCGACAACCTTTCCTAATTGAATGAAAAAGGCCAAAAGCCTCTGATTTTGAATTATTGATGGTAATGCAAGCATTAGCATCACCAAAGAGCATCTCCATAGACTGTAAAAAATTGGGACCAAAGCCTAGAGCCTGGAGCATAGCCAAAATAAAGGGCCATTGAATGCGATCATAGGCTTTAGCAAAATCAATCTTAGTGATTTTTTTAGTGGTGAATCTTCGCCAATTGGCTATTTCATCTCTTTGGGAAATCATAATTTGACTACTAAAACCTACATTTGGGGTCAACAATGTCACCAAGATATTAAATAATTTTGATCAAAATCCAAGGCTAATCGCTCATTAGTTTACACATAATTGGTCCAATCGCCAATGTAATCTACATTTATAAGACAATTATTTTAAAAAATTTGCCAGTATTTGCCTAATGTTTTCTTATTGGACAATGTTATTTTGTCCTTAAAATAAATTAATATTTTCCCTCCGGTTGAGCATGGCCTACTATTTTACTGATACATGTCTCCAACTATCCCCTATTTAGCCAATTACTTTATATTTTGGTCTTTGGGACACATGTCCTAATTTCGGGAAGATTTAGAGTTTATGGTATGTCATTTAAAATTAGACCCAAAATAGAGCTGAAGCCATTGATCTATATTACATCAATGTTCCAAATTAATTTCTTTTACCAAAAAATGACAACATTAAACGTGATGAGGACCATATTGGCAATAAAATCGGCATATTTTTAATTGAATCTTAATGGATTGGCATACTACAAGTACATCATATAGTGTACACTTGGCATGTGGGTTATGGACCACTTGCGAATCTATAAATTCACCAAAAAATCAAATAATCTCTCTTTGGAAAATGACACATATTATCCAACTATATTAATATTTTGTGTTATATGAAATAATTAATTCACCTTTTACATTACAAAAATGTTTATGTACAACAAAATAAATTACCTATGTTTATTTGCATACCAAAAAATAAATTAATTCACCACAATTATTATTAAATTTTGATACAAAAAGGAAAATTTCACCAATAGAAAATAATTTTCTCCCTTGCCTCGAATGAAAAAATCACCCTTGATTAGAAATTTTTCTTGCATATTTAATGTTGAATTCGCCAACATTTTACATACTTTTCTTGGGAGGGGTTTCCTAAAGTTATCCCTAATCAATCTTTATAAAGATGGCCTTCTGGTTGGACTTGCAAGCCCACTTCATGCCTTCCCAGATAGCAATAATGTTGTCAAGAATATATCTGGACTTAATAAAGCTAGTTTTCTTAGGGCACACAATTAAAGGCAACGTGTGCTAGATTTTGAGAGAAAGTGTCTTGGCAATAACCTTAGAAGACACATTCAGAAGGGCAATGGACCTCCAATTGCAGAAGTCCTCTTGATCGCCAGCTTTAGGTATGAACTTGATATTTCCTTTATTTATAATGCCTCCTAAGCTTTTAGAATGATAGGCTTCAAGATAAACTTTGTGCAAATCAAGACCTATATGCTCCTAGAGGTGGTTGTAAAATTCACAGGGAAACCCATCACACCCAAGGGATTTGTCATCAGCCATGGAGTAGACCACCTCTTTAAGGTCTCGAAGGGAAAGAAGTTGCTCATAGAAAGCACGTTGCTCAACTACTAGGTAGTTTGGAGTGATAGAAATACACTTTCTAAGAGCTTCCTCCTATGCAACCAAATTTCCTTGCAAAGCAAAAACATTCTCATAGTGATGAAGAAATGCTTGCAGGATGTCAAGGAGACTAGAAAGAATAAAAATTTCTTGTTTGATCTTTTTAACCCCAACATTGGTATGACAGGCACGAAGAGCCTAAAAGAACTCCTTCAAAACTTTATTACCAACCTCCAACTAGTGGGGACGGGCTTTGATTTGGGCTCCTCAAGAAGCATAGTTATCAGCAACTTGTTTGTCATGGCGAAGTTTGGCTAGCTGAACCGGAAAATCCACATCAAATCGATTAAGGGTGAGAGCCTTAGAGGCTTTTTTGAGCACAGAAGTGTTGGCATCATAAGACCACTTTGTGAAAACTACCAACTAGTGCCCATAAATGTGTAGAACATAAGCAGTTCTAGAAATGGCATCATTCCACCATTGAATCCATCCCTTCTGAAAATGTGGACGTGGCTCCAAATTTTAGACACATAGGATATGTGTGATGGTGGAAGCATGCATCAGCACAGATGTGTTGAGGAATTACTAAGACTTGGCAACTTTCGGTACAACTATTTGCCATGAAATGAAAAAATAAATGGGATAGTGGTTAAATAACATCACATCTGGTAGGGGAGTGATAGGTAAATCTCCATCCTCAGAAAAAGAAAAAAAAGAGTGTGCAATAATCATGGCATGGTCAAGATGCTTTAAAATGCAATCAGAGCTAGCTTGAAAGTTGGACCAAGAGTGCCAAACCCCACTATCCTGGTGGTGGTTGATAGTGGGATAAAAAAGGGCCAATTTATTGTGCATGTAGTATCGGGCTTCCCTTTCTTTAGCTATCCAGTGAGAGGGCAGGATGCCATCTTTTTTAGCAACCACTTCAACCATATTGAAGTCACCACACATGACCCAAGTAGAAGGAGGTAAGTTGTTAGCCAGGCAGCCCCACATCTAAGATCTTTCCACAACATCATTGGAAGCATAAACATTAATGAATCCAAAAGAATGATTGTTAATGAAGAGCAAAGGCCATATAATTCTATGTGTGGGGTTAGAACCATGCAAAATAATAGCAAAATGAAGATGAGGTGACAAGAGAGTAACTACACCACCTCGGCCAGCTTTGTGCTGCGAGGAAAACATAACTCCATCCTGCCAAATGATGCAGCATGCAGAAGAGAGCAGGAAACCAAAAATCTTAACTCCTTGCAGACAGAGAAAATCTAAATTACCAAGTCTATGATGGGTATCCTGAACATAGTACTTTTTAGAGAGGTTTGTAAGACCTTGAACATTCCATGATAAAAAAATTCATGAAAAGTCTTCCATATCATCCTCGTCCTCAAGAGAGGAATAACTATTCTACAAGAAGGTAGAAACCTGGTGGAAGTTAGAAGGAAAATCCTTTGAACTTACAGGCTGCCATTTCACCTCTGGTATCTCCGCACATTCCAGAGGACTATGAGAACGCTACGTCACTTGTGGCACTATAGAAGAAGCATCAAGAGGGGTACAAACTATAGCCAAGGTAGAAGCCCTAGCACCTGCCTTAATCCCTTGTGTACCAGTAGGGTTTGAAACTTGCAAAACCCCTAAAATAGGTGTTGTGGAAACTGCTTGTGTCCCTATGCTAGCTGGAATTGACGCTCCTATGGGGATAGGAAGAGCCACGACAACTGTTGCATACAACTGTTTAGGGTACAAGGGATTCAAGGTAGCCTTGCCCTTGTGCCCAACAATAACCCATTCTTCACTTTTCCCTTGTTTTTTCCCTTCAGTTGGCTTGGCAAGTGCTTCTTTACGCATGGACTAAACCCTAGGCATAGCCAAAGGGCAATCCCTGATCTTGTGATTTACGGACTGGCACCTATAATAGGTATTGGGGAGGTTCAAATAGAGCACCTTCTGAGAGAAGGTTTGAGCCCCAATCCAGATTTCCATAGAATCTTTAAGATCCTTGGAAAGATCAACCTCGACACAAACATGTCGCTGTGGGCGAGCATTAAAAAATTTCTTAGGTTCCTTTGTGACAACTTTGCCAAGGGTTTTGGCAATTGAATCAATGAAAGGTTAGCATGGCAAGGGTAAACCTAGGAACTCAACCCACATAGGAACCCTAATATATTTATCATTAGAGACTATGAAGTCTCGCAACCATTTTTGAAAAAGTAGAGACAAATGCACAGACCAAGGTCCATTGGTAAAGATCACATCTGCTTGCGATGGGTTACTAAAGTGAAATAAAATTTAAAAGAAAACTTTGGTAAGGTTTTGCACAGTGTCAAGGTGGACTCCATGAGGAGTCCAACTCTTGTTAACCCTTTCTCAAAGCATAGCTTCAGGAGGAGTCCTACCCACAACTATAACAAGGTTTTTAAAATTTTATCTATATTATTGACAGAGTCATTCTATCACTTACAACTATAACAAAATATTAAACAACAATTATATAAGAAAAACAAGAGGAAAAATATTATAAAACCAAATCCATTGCATGCAAACTCTTAACCAAACAAAACCTTAAAAAAGAAGAAGAAAAGAGGAACAACAGGCATGTCTGAACAATAGAACCCCACCACCAAATAAGCAATTTTTCCTCCAAATGCAAAAATTTATAAGAAAATGTTACATTAATTTTTTTCTACTGCAATGTTCCTAGCCACCAAACTATTTTTTTCTTTTTAAATAAAAAAGTGACATAGTACTTATATAATATATGTATTAATAAACTAGTTCAAGCCCTCATCAGAGAAAGAGCTAGCAAGAAAACTCTGAATCCTTGCCAAAGTACAAAAGTGTTAAAGGCCGATAGGTCATACCAGGCATACCTATATCAAAATACAATTACTTTGCACTGAGCAAGAGTTCCCAAAACATGGTATATAAAAATACTCTGCAATGAAATGAGCAAGGTCCAATTATGCCAATGAACCTCTCCTTCTGAAAGATTTAACTAAAATCAAGAGAACATTGAACTGCCTGTCTTATTGGACATTTGTGAAATAGAAAATTACCATCCATACCAACATCTAGGACATGAACTATGAAGGCCAACTTGATACTTTCCATTTTCAACAAAAAGATGAATCCTCATGCACAAAGAGTGTGAAAACTAATAGCCAGTTAAATGATAAGTGTGTTGATCAATTATAGCACTAGTTTCTATTAAGCTTCATTCATCTTTTTGTGTCCCAAGTATGGCACTCTGCTAAGCATGGGAATTTTGAAAAAATAACCCCTAAGTGGCAAGATTCAGATATGGAGCCTTCACAACCAAGATTAGCTAGACAATCAGCCAGTTTATTGTCCTCCCTCATAGTATGAGAGAAACTAGTAGCTTGAAAAGAATCAATTAAATCCTAGCAATTTTGAAGGATATAGGCTAATTACCTAAGAATCACCATGAGAGACAAGAGTTTATAATTATTAGAGAATCACCTTCGATATGGATCGTGGAAACATTACATCTCTTAGCCAAAATTAGACCTACCAATAGGGCTTGAGCTTTTGCAAGGTTGTTAGTACCATCTAGTAAAACATTTTCTTTGATTGCAACTACTTCATCTTGCCAATTCCTAATACAAGCACCCAAGCCTAACTTACTAGGGTTCCCATGAGAGCAACCATTAAAATTTAAGTTTAGAAAATGTCTAGAGGGAGGAGACCATTTTATATGAAGCCGGTCAGATTGATGATTAGAATACTAATTTGGGGAGAAAACTGGAGGTAACTTAATTTGTTTCCACAATTTTAGAAGTAGATAATCCCAAGCAAATACTGAAATATTATTCACACAATTGAATATATTTGCATTTACTCTTTCTGAAATTGCATTCTCAATCCCATCTAGAACAGATTCTAGGTTTGATTTTTCATTACGAAAAAAAAATCTTGTTGTGCTCCCACCAGATGGCCCAGACCATAGCAGCCGGGATGCACATCCAAATACTAGCAAATAGAGATCCCGAAAACATAACTAACCAAGATTGAAATAGGTTCCAAAGGCTATTTGGCAGAAGTAAAGACATTTGAAGCTTGTTCAACACAAAAACCCAATGTTGATAAGAAAAGGGACACTAGAGAAGGAGGTGATCTATAGTTTCTAGCTCCTTACATAATTTGCATGTAAAAGATTCAACAATACGTAGCTTGGACAACCATTTGCTAGTGAGTATCCTTTTCTAAGAGGTAGCTAAGAAAAACATCTAGCCTTGGGCAACCCACTAGAGTTCCAACAAAAGGAAAAAGCTCTACACTTCCTACTTGAATTATTTATTTGTCAATGACCATAATAACCTTCCTTAATTGAGTAATCAACACCTTTGGATGGGGCCCATATAACTATATCTTCCCTATTAGAAAGGAAAATAATTCTTTTAGCAAGAGAGTCCCTCAAAGAAAGGAGACTTGATTGACTAAGAAGATGTGTTGGAGGTTCTTTCTAGGGAACCCTTCTTGAATGAATTTCAATTGCCAAAACATAGTCCCAAAAAGAGGAGACCCACTCAGCTTTTGGGACTTTGCGTGCTTCATCCAACTTTTCTTGTCTACATAGAGGGGGAAATCCATTCCATGAGTCTTCCCAAAACTTTACTTTCTCTCCACAATGAATTTCCCAAGTAACATAATTACAAACAATATCCTTTGAAGACATCATAAAATTCCATATGGTTGAACCTAAAGGAGGATTAGACAAAGTAAAAATTCTAGTAGGACTTGGAGAATCTAAGTATTTTTCTTGCAAAATTGAACACCATTTTGCATGAGATTTCATATACATTTGCCACACAAGCTTGCCCCCAAAAGCCTTATTTCTAGTAGCAATATCATGCAACCCCACACCCCCAGATGCCTTATCATGAGCCATTTCAAGCAAAGAAACAAGAGGAAGCTTCTTTTTATTTGACAAATTTTCTTTCCATATAAAATCTCGAATAATCTTGTGGATTTGAAAGACTATAGAAGAGGAAGAATTAAGAATTGACAAGTAATAGTTTGGGATAGCTGTTAGGATAGCTTTAACTAGCAAAATACGACCTAACAAAGATAACCATCTAGTTTTCCAGGCTGAGATCCTAGCCTTGATTTTGTCAATGATAGGAAGTCAAAAATTCATCTTGTTAGTTCCCATAAAAAAAGGAATGCCTAGAGAAACTTATGGGAGCTGATCCACAAGGAAGCCCAAAATTGAAGAAATCCTCTATGCTACTGCGCGTTAGTGTTGAAAATGAAAATTTTAGATTTGTTGGCATTGATTCTTTGACCCAAAACTTTTGAATATATGTCCAAGGCATACTTAATATGGGTAGCTTCCTTTACATTTGACTTACCAAAAAGAAGAGTATCATCAGCAAAAAGGGAATGGGTAACTGTGATAGATGTATGAGGAATCAAAATTACCTACCATAAGCCCAATTGTGAAAAGCTATTGATGAATCTGCTGAAAGCATCAGCCATAAGAATAAACAAAATTGGAGATAGCAGATCACCCTTACCAATCCCTTGAGAAAAGGGGAAAAAACCAATTGACTCTCAGTTAATAATGACTGAAAACCAAGGCACCAGAAATACAATTTTTGATCCATTTGCACCACTTATCCGAAAAACCAAATTTAGAAATAACTTTAAAGAGGAACGACCATCTTACCTTATTGTAGGCCTTCATCATGTCAAGCTTGATCACAAAACTAGACAACTGATAAGAATTAATGGAATGAAGAGTCTCATGTGCCTGAAAAATTGTAAATTAAATAAAAAATAAAAGTACTAAATTATGGGATCAACAGATAATCTAGAATAGTTCACTTGCTTCTCTACTAAAACCCTAACCCACATGTTAATGTAATCGAAATCGAAGGTACAACACTACATAAATCAAAAGCAGAAATATGTTGTACAAACCTAAAGGAAACATACATATGCCTGTCTCTCACGCAGATAAAACAGAAAGGATAAGGTTTGTAGACTAGAAAGATAGGACAAAATTTACAAGCATATAGACAGAATCAGAAGCCAGGAAGGTCCAGTTGCCGCCCAGGTGAGAATCAGCGATATAAGCAGAAAGGATTGGCATACTCCACATGGTACCAGTCCAAATTGTGACATTCCTTGGAACCCATATCCCACCGAAAGCAAGCCTCTCACAGAGTTCATATCCTGCTCATATCCTGCTCAATCCCAAAAATAACCAAACTCAAGACATCAACAAAGCCATAATGAACATGTTTCTAAACCCATTCTAATCCAAACAATGAGGAGATTAAATAGTCCAGCAGAGCCATAACAAATATGTTTCTAAACCCATTCTAATCCAAACAATGAGGAGATTAAACAGCCCAACAGATAATGTATGAGTATAGTTCGAAGGGATAGAAACAATAGATTGATCAACACATACCCACTATAAAGGAACAGGCTTTTAATCCTTCAGTCTGTACTCTTAAAACAGGGCTTCCTTTCAGATCAACCGATCCATCTAATGCTATGTTTTCTTTTTCTTCTGGTTCAACTGCTAATATTCTATTGCTAACCATTTTTTTCAGTCTACTGTGAACACGAATAGATGTTCTCCTCAATGATAGAAACAGAGGACGAATATAACATTATATAGAGAGAGAGAGATTCTGATAAGTGTCTCAATCCATACGTGGCTGGCAAGCAGATCTTATGACTTTATAATCCTTGACGTCAAAGTCGTCCAAAAAGAAACAAATAAGTTACGGGGTGGTGAGATCATCTGTATTTTGACACCGCCATGGAGAAGGATGAAAAAACATTATCATTCACCATCAACCAAAACACCAAAAGTCCTATGTGACTCTTATAAAATTTTCCAATATCCTGGTCAGTTTTTTCTGATTATGTAAACGTCTTTATGCGTTGATCATAATCATTAAGATCCAGAGCAGGTTATTGAATATCTTACCAATACAAATTCGCATATCTTAACAGTAATATGAACTCAATGTATCTTAACAACAATTTGAAATCATATATCTTAACAGCAATATGCAATCACATATCTTAACAATATGAGCTCAATTATTGTCCTTGTACAATTTTAACATTAAAAGGTTTAGCCAGTCAATGAGTGGTTATCAAATTAGCTCATTATTTTTGAGTTTTCAGTTTTAAAATGAGATGTATAGTTTTCTGGATTATTTAACTATTAGACCTCTTTTTGTTCTCATTATTCAGTTCAGAAAGTTAAAAAAATCATAACATCAAGTCGGAGGGCATTTTAAAAGGAGTTCCGAAAGAGTGAATTCAACCAACCAAAGGACCAACCCAATTTTATTATTATTTATTTTTAGATAAAAAACAGGAACTAACAAACATATGAAACTAGATGGATGAGAGATTAGCGTCTTTTCATTTTTGATTAAACCTCTTAAGCATTTCAAAGAAAAAGACCTTGGTACAAAAGTTGAAGGGTCATCTTTCCCATCTAAGAAGAGACCTACAAATTCTCCTCTAGTTTCCTTCTTTTCATTTTTTTATATTTCAAATCTTTTGCTAGAGTGTTGAAGGAGGTAGTTCTTTTATCCATCAATTGCTTCTTTGGGTTATGAAATATATTTCTAATGAGTAGGTTCATAATTTTAAGTTTAATGTTAATGTTTATTGTTGACTCTATGAATGACTAATTGTAATGTTAAAGGTCCATATGGAAGTGGGAATATGAGTGTAATAGGCATATGTATATTCTTAAAATTTCAAATTCCAAATAAAATGACAATACGTTGGGGCCTTCAAGTGTAAAATTTAGGCTCACATGCATTGTGTAGGTGGTTAGTTAGCTCCAACAAAATTTTACAATAATGCAACACGTAAGAATAAAGATGCCTAATGTATTTAGCTTAGAAAGGTAGTGATGACAGCTAAACAAAGGAGGGGTTTCTTAAATTTTTCTTTATGGCTTTAGAATAGGCCATTGAGGAACACTGCAACATTAAGATTAAAAAACCTATAAAAAGACATGTCATTACAAGTATAGAATTGGATTTATCCAAGGACAATGGGATTGTTGACTCATTGTAGGAAAATGCAATTGATAATAACAACACCATAAGTAAATAATAGAAAGATATGCTACAACATAAGTTACTATAGAGAAAAATCTACTACAATAGAGGATAGGGTAGAGAATAAGAATTCTTCATTTCTCAATAATCATTTGCGTACAATGTTTATGCTTATATAGATTTTAAGCTAACTATGAAATAAATGAATTCCTCCAAGTGTATGGTACTGGAGAGAGTCTACATTATTATTTGTGACAACACTCAACTTATACTCAACTGCTGGCTAGAGAATAGGAAACATGAGAACTACTTAACAAAACAACTATTCTATTGCAAATCAATGGTGTGGATATCAATTATTTCAACACCCTCCCTTAATTTTTGCCACTAAAGATTTTGTATGTGGGAGAAATTACAATAAAAAATTCAAATAGGATAAGTCCTAGCATTAAGCCTTCTAAGGTACTCATTTACAACATAAAAGAATTTTAGTTTCTCTCATCACTATCATTATTGAAAATTCTTTCCTCTTGTAGTTTTGACTTACCACAAACCCTTCAATGAACTTTTAAGATTTTGACCTAAACAAGTGGTTTTAGCTGACCACAAACCCTTCAATAAAATTTTAGGCTTTTCACCTAAACAAATGGTTTGGATTACCACAAACCCCTCAATAAACTTTTAGGCTTTTCAGCTAAACAAATGGTTTCAGATTACCACAAACTCTTCGAGGACTTAAAAAAATCTATTTTATGAAGTCTCACTTTTCATGGATGTCTTGATAGATGATGGTTCTAATTTTCACAAACCATTTGCAATCCTTCTCAAGAGTTCACACTTTGATAAGTTTTGATTATTTCTCATACTCGAACATTTGTATCTAAACAAACCTGTAATCATACTTGTGATATTTTTCCAACTTGATCCATAACTCCATCCAATGTCCATTTCGAAGCATTTCTCCATAGAATTATTTTTACACTCTCTATTCCAACATGTCTTTTAACAATGACTCTTTAATCGACAAAGACTACATGGATGTAGATCCCAACACTTGTCTTTCATGTGTCATTTCCTGTTACAATTTGAACATTGCATATATTGTTTACATTGAAGAAATTTGATTGAATCGATATAATCATCTCTTTCATCTATCATATATCCTAGTCCTTCTTAGTTTGGTCATATTATTGGCTCAATAAGCTCAATGATTCCTTATTCATGTTTTCCCAATCCTTTGCCTTTGTAACCCATTTTCTTCATTATATTCCATCCGACATTTTGCCACATTTTCATATTCTTTATCACAAAAAATCTCCACAGAATCACACTTTTCTAGTGGTGAATTCAAATAATTTGTACTACATGAAACATCACATACTAATTTTGCTTTCACACATGCATTTCTTTTAATGATGGATTGATTTAGTTCATCCTTTAACAAGTCATTTTCTTCTTTTACTTTCGTCATTTTCTCCTCTAATTCATCATTCATTTTCTTAGCATTATACAACTACTTTAATATTTTCTCTAGTTCTCCATTTGCTTCCATATAGTTATTAATTTAACTTAAAAAGTTGCATCTTTATATATTCATTTCATTTTTTAATTGTGTCTATTCTTGTTGCAATATGTTCTTCTCACAAATTAAGTCTCCATTTTCTTTCTTCACATTTATTAATTCTTCTTCTAAAATGTCTATCTCAAAAATTAAATTTTCATTTACCTTTAACACTCGATTAATCCACAAAAACCACTTTCCCTACATTAACCTAGTATTTTTTACCACACTTCACAATCACAATAAATTTTTTAGATTTCCTCATCTATTCCTTTAAAAATTCAAATGTAAGATTATTGTACATCATCACTATCTCAACAACATCACACCAAACTCTATACATTTTCTCTATATTGATGAAATAGATAATTTTACCTCCAGCAATCTTATTCTTCTCTTAATGTAGCAATAGACAACATATCAACAACCAAGTTCCCTTCTCTTGAGTAACCTTTTATTCTTCTTTAGATAGCAACTTCAAAAAAAAAAAACAATCTATTCCACCACCCATGTTCACTTTCCAAACATCTGAAGGTCTCTTTGGTGCTTCTCAATTAGATTATAACCTGCAGTAAAAAATAATTCACACAAAAAAATCTATCACAACCCAAGTGTCAATAATGCTCTAATACCATGTAGGAAAATGAAATTGATAATAACAACGCCATAATAAATAACAAAAAGATCTACTACAACATAAGTTAATATAGAGAAAAATCTGCTACAAGGGATGATAGGGTAGAGAATAAGAATTCTTCATTTCCCAATAATCATTTGGATACAATGTCTATGCTTATATAGACTTTAAGCTGATTGTGAAATAAATGAATTCCTCCAAATGTATGGTAGTGGAGAGAGTCTACATTATTATTTTTGACAACACTCAACTTATACTCAACTATTGGCTAATGAATAGGAAATGTGTGTCAACTACTTAACAAAACAACAGTTCTATTGTAATAAATCAGTGACATGGATATCAGTTATTTCAACACTCACGAACATCATATTATGTAGGTCACTCCATGATCTTGTTGACTCTATTATTTTTTATGTCAATTCTTATATTTCAGTTGGATACTCATAATATATGTTTAGTGGCATTGAAAAAGTAGAAATAATTAGAAACTAGAATGTATTTATTATTTCCCCTGAAATTGAATACTATTATGGAATAAGAAAACAAATTTATAAAGTAGAACTAAAAAATTAATAGCAAATCTAAACTAAAATAAAAGAAAACTTAATCAAATATTTAGTACTTAGAAACCATGAAGATTAGTGATTAACATCCCCCCTTAATCTATATCAAACTATTCTCTTCCCAATGCCTTGGTAAAAATATATGCTAGTTGGTCTACAGTGGGACAATATTTGAGGTGTATATTTCAATCTTTTACATGATATTGAATCAAATGAAACTTTGTGTTGATGTGTTTTGTGCGATCATGAAATACTGGTTTTTTAGCCATTTTGATAGCAGAGTGATTATCAATCAAGAGTGGCATTGATGAAACCTGTGGTATTTGCAAGTCTTCAAGAATCCTTCGAAGCCATAAGATTTTTCGAGTTTCTTTAAAGGCTATCATATATTCAGTTTCAAAAGAAGAAACAACTAGGACTAATTGTTTTTTAGACTTCCACGAGATTACAGAAGACCCAAGATGCATTAAATATATAGTTGTAGATTTTCCATGTGTTGAGTCACCTTCTGAATTGAAATAACCAAGCAAAGAAATCTCTTTTGTCTTGGAGTATTTTGGCCCATAGTGTTGAGTACCTTGTAGATATCGAAAAAAAAATTTAGCAACCAACCAATGAGTTTGGCTACAATGTTGTATAAATCTTGAGAGAACTCCAACAGAGAAAAAAAATTGGACAAGTAGTTGTAGCATAGATCAAACTGCCAACAAGTTTCCTATACATAGTTGCATCAACCAATGTTGAGGTGTCACTAAATACGAGTTTGATATTTTGCTCCATAGGAGTACTAAGGGGCTTACAATTAGCAGCCAACCAATGAGTTTGGCTACATTGTTGCATAAATCTTGAGAGAACTCCAAAAGAGAAAAAAAAAAAACTAGACAAGTAGCTATAGCATAGCTCAAACTACCAACAAGTTTCCTATACATAGTTGCATCAACCATTGTTGAGGTGTCACCAAATATGAGTTTGATATTTTGCTCCATAGGAGTACTAAGGGGCTTACAATCAGCCATGCCAAACTTATGCAAAAGATCACCGATATATTTTTGCAAGGTAATAAAAATAGAATGAGGTTTTTGAACCATCTCAATAGCTAAATAGTAATGAAGATGACCCAAATTAGTCATATCATATCCCTTCCTCAATTGTTCTTTTACATCTTGAATATAATTCTTATTACTGCAAGTGATAAGTAAATCATCCACATAAACAACAAGATAGATAATAATGTTATCAACTTTTTTAACAAGAAGTGTTGCATCATCAAATTCAAAATATTCGAAATTCAACTTCAAGAGATGCTTTGTAAGTTTTTCATACCAAGCATGGGGTGCTTGTTTCAAATGATAAAAAGATTTGACAAGCTTGCATACCTGATGTTCCTTTCCATTGACTATATATCCTTCAACTTGAGTCATATGCACTATTTCTTTAAGATTTCCATTTAAGAATATGGTTTTGACATCCATTTGGTAAATTTTCCACCCATTTTGAGCTGCAAGACTCAGCAAACCAGGAATGGTGGTCCATTTTGCTATAGGTGAAAATGTTCCATCAAAATCTATTCCCTCCTTTTGAGCATATCCTTTAGCAACAAGTCGAGCTTTGTGTTTTTCAAGTGTGCCATCTGCTTTATATTTATATCTAAAAATCCACTTACATCCAATAGGCTTACAAGTAAGTGGTGAATCAATCAACTCCCATGTGCCATTTTTTACAAGTGCATCATATTCATTCTACATAGCTTTCCTCTAAACTGCAATATTTTTAGGAACTTGGTTCATAGTCACTTGTGAAATTGAGTTCGTCAATAGGTTCTCCATTAACTACAACATTGGATTGAGCCTGTAGCCTTGCCTTGTAAGAACTTTTTGTACCTATTTTACCTATTTTATCAGGTCTTAAATTTTTCAAAGTTTGTTGGACTTGTTTTGCCCACTTATGAGAAGATTTTGGTTGCACAGAAGATGTTTCAATAGTGGCCAATGGTTCTACAATTTCATGCTGATCATTTGATGGATTTTCTTCTTGCTCATTCATAGATGGACCAGTTTGATTGAGGATAGTTTGAGGAAAAGATTCCATATGTGAATTCATTAAAGGTAAGGCTAAATAGGTTTGGTTCGCCTCAGAAAGTGTATCATTTAACTGACATTCAATATTTTCAGCACTCTTAGAAGTTTCACAAAATATGACATCACATGTAATGATGAATTTATTATTAGCTTCATCATACAACCTATATGCTTTAGAGGATTTAGAGTATCCAAGAAAAACATATTTTGTAACTTACTTCTTTTTCCCTTGTGAATTAAAACATAGCAGGTGGATCCAAAAAATTTAAGATGTTGAATAGAAGGAGGATAACCAAACCATACATTATATGGAATTGCTTGCTGTAGTGGAAATGATGGAGATCTATTATGAAGATAGACTACAATTCTTGCCACTTCAGCGAAAAAATGCAGTTTGATTCCTTTAAAATACAACATTGCTCTTACCATATTCATGATGGTTCTATTCATTCATTCAACAACTCCATTTTGTTGAAGAGTACGTAACACAATTAGATGATGTTGAATCCCATGTTGACGTAGATAATCTTCAAACACTAGAGATGTAAATTCTCCACCATTGTCTATTCGAAGAGTACCAATTTTAGATTGAGTTTGATTTTCAATCATAACATGAAACCTTTTAAAAGTTTCAAAAGCCTGTGATTTTTGCTGCAAGAAATAAATCTATCTCATGTGACTATAATCATCAATGAACAATATAAAAAATTGAAATCCCCCTATAGAAGTTACAAGTAAAGACACACAAATCAAAATGTATAAGCTGCAATTTTCTTTGTGCTCTACGAGTGGACGAAGGGAAAGAACTTATATGTTGATTAGATGCTCCCAAACTGTAATAACCCACTGTAGTTATCTGTGAAACAACTTGGAAAATCACTATCGATATAATTAGTGTGCATTGGTATTGAGTAAAACCTTATTTCAGTGGCGGACGAAAGCCTGTGTACACAATATAGCCGGTATATTCATTTACATGTTCATTCACTTTTAATTCACTGAGCAATCTTCGATTGGAATTTCCTATCACGTCAATGACTTTTGTGAATTGGAAATTACTGAGGTTTTTAAGTCATTCTCAATTTGTAGAGATGTTTCACATTTTTCATTTGATGTAGACAAAACATGCAAGTCATCAACATCATTCTTTTTCATAATATGAATTTTATCATAACAAATATGTCCAAATCTTGTATGTTATATCATAGTAGCAGATAGACAACCTTCCTCATTAGGATATGCAAAAAATTTAGAAAGAGCACAAGTTCCATTTAATATTAATAATCTTCCATCCTCACATCCAATCAATACAACTTCATTATTATCTTGCTTTTTGACAACAACTTGGCCATCTTTAATAGAATTGAGTGTCATTTTTGTCTAATCAATATTATGATAATAGATTATGTTGTAATTGAGGAAAAAATAAAATATCACGAAGCACAAAATCTATAAGATTAAGACACTTAAACTGAACAGTTCTCTTTCTAATAGGTGTAAATTGGACCACAATCAATTTTATAAAATTCTTCAAAGTAATCACATCGAAATGTCATATGTTGTGGGGCTCCATTATCTAAAATTCAATTATCACACCATGAGGAATTAGATGCACAGTCTGAAATAGAAAGAACATATTGATCTTCATCACTATCACAAGCAAACTGAGCTACTCTTGAACTATTATCACTTGAAGGTGTATCATCATTATAAACTTTGGTTTTATCTTTGTGCTTAAAATATTTTTCTTTAAAAGTTTCTATCTTATCCCAAGAGAGTTTGCATTCATGGGCTTCATGATCACCTTTTCTACTACATCTTATCTTTTACAGTGTAAAAATTGTCTATCATTTTGATTATCATTTTTCTTTCATTGACCTCTACTTTTCCCTCTGTCATTATAACCACCTCTTGAAGAAGTTTTATTTAGAGGTTTTCTTGATGAGCAAGACACAAATTTTTATTTGTATTATTTAATTTTCTTCCAAATGCTTTCTCACACTCTACTAACTTTTCAACCAATAAATCAAAAGTAATAGTTTTTAATTGGTTCCTTGCTTGAAGAGACTCTAGATTTGTGGAATGTGTTGGAAGAAATGCTTTAATAAAAGTTGTGAGATACATATCAACTTTCTCACCTATAGCATCAACATCTTGTGTTATAACTCTAATTTCTAAAGCTAGACTCATAACATCACCATAGTTTTAACTGAAACTGAATGAATTCAAACTCTAAATGAGAATCAAATATTTTTTAAATTTATAAATGACATCCCAAGCAAGTGTGCATCTCTATATATGTTGATACACTTTTCCATTAATAGAAGCCCTTAAAAGCTAAAGCTTTTGAATTTTTATATAGTCATATTTCTTTTTGCTTAAATAATTGCTGAATTTTTTTTGCCAAAATTTAGCAAAGAAATCAAGTTTTAGAAATCTTTAAAAATTGATTGCACCTGAATCAAAAGTGCTCCAATCTTCAGAAGCTTCATGCATAGACTTCTTCTTCCATACCACTGTTCGCCCAAGATTTGAAAAAGTAGAAATAATTAGAAACTGGAATATATTTTTTATTTCATTAAATTGAATATTATTGCAGATCATGAAAGTAAATTTATAAAGTAGAGGGCAATAACAGTTATGAACAGCTATACAAAACTGCCAGAACAGAAAACTAATAACAAACCTAAACTAAAACCCTAATCTAATATTTAATATTTAGAAACGGTGAAGATTAGTGATTAACACAATAGTCATTTAGATTTTATCTTACAATAAATAAAAACTACCTTATGATAATTTCAGAACACAAAATACGGAAAGATAAATTCAGGTGAGAATAGAGAGAGAGAGAATCTGAACAAAATACAATTCAGAGTAAGAAAAAAAGAAAACCTCAGTGAATTGGGAAACATCAATGTGTACTATATCATCTGGTTATCCATTAAAGAAAACAATAAAAAATTAAATTGCAAGTAACAAGAAAAGAGTTTTATTCACTGTGCAAACAACATTGTTCGGTCCTTATCATCACCTTCAGTCAGGGCGATGGTATTTATCAACTGCTATGTTGGTGGAAAAGTTGAGCACATTAAGAAATGAGAGTACCCTTCAGATTTATAGTATTGTTGTTTCCGAGATCACGTCAGTACCAAGCTGCCTATTAAAACCTAAAACATCCATTGCTTTCTCCGAATCTTTCCCAAGAGCATGAACTACTTCTCTCTTGTAGAGGTACATGTATGAAACAAACAAGAAGAACGCCAGGTTCAAAACCAGTAGACAAGCCAGGAATGCATAGTAGTAATCCAGATGTGACGCATTTGTATTACTGAGAATCCATTCTTTGTGACTACCTCGTTCGGCAATGCTACTAACTGCTGTAATAAAGAAACTACTGGCAAAGGCACCCAGGCCATTAGAGCTTGTGTACAATGAAGTCCCAAGGCTTTGCATGCTCTCTGGAGCTTGATCATAAAAGAATTCTATTTTCCCTATTTCAAACAAAGCATCAGCTATACCGAGCAGTATAAACTGTGGAAGTAGAGTCAAAACGCTTCTTGGTAGAATTGCTCTCTTGTTATTTTCAAGCCCAAGATCTTTAACTACTTGTAGTCTTTTGATTTCTATGAGCATTGCAGTTACAATGGCAAGTATCTGGATAGCCATACCTACTCCCATCCTCTGTAGTGCAGTTATTCCCTTTGGGTTTCTTGTCGATCTTTTCAAAAGGGGAAGTAAGAGCCTGTCATAGATTAAGGTTGTTATGACCATGGAAAGAGTTAGGAATGCTGTTACAGTGGCTGCTGGGATTTGGAAGGATGAAGCCACACGTCTGTTCAGAGTCTCTGATTGTTTTACAAACAGAGTGCCAGCTTGTGTTACCAGCATGCTTGGTATGATTGTAGCCAACCATACTGGAACCATTCCAAGCACCAGTTTTGTTTCCTCCACTTCAGTTACTGTTGAAATTCTTGACAGACTCATTCTATCACTTACAATCGCTGCTTTGTCAAGAAATCTGGAATTAGAGAACAGCTATAAGTGATTTCAGTAAGGAGAATATAAAATTATGTTAGATTGCAGTATGTATACAACTTTATGTTTATTGTGTTTACCTCAAGACTAAAGTATGAGCAATTGGGTACCTCCTTTTGGAGATATATTCTCTGGAGTCCACCTCATGAAGAGTCACTGGATCAGGATGGGATTTTAGTTTCCAGTTCCTTGCAACCCCAACAAACACATTAGCCATTCTCTTTAGAGGGCTTCCATTTACTATTTTATGCCTGTATAGGGGAGTTCCTATCAAAAAGGCCATGCCTGAGCAAATGAGTGCTGCTGTGATGATTCCATAACTTGCACCAAAACTAACGTTGTCTTCAATGTAAATCAGAAATGTGTTGCCAAATACAGTCCCCAAGAAAATGGTAAACATCCACCAATTGAAGAAGTGGTTTTTTTGGGACTTTTCTTTGGGATCATGCTCATCGAATTGGTCTGCCCCGAAAGTTGAGATGATTGGCTTTATTCCACCAGCACCCACTGCTACTAGATATAAGGCCAGGTAAAATATTCCAATCTGAAAATTAGATGCATTTTGGCACGCTTCCCCTGATGTGCAATGAGGCGGTCTCAGAGACGTCAATGAGACAGCTAGTGTTAGTAATCCCATTGCCTGCATTGAAAGACAACTACCTAACATTTATTAGAATGCTGATGAAATCATTTCACTCTGTTGTTGCCTGGTAGAAAGCAATACATTGTAAGGGATTTTAAGTCTTCTTTTTTTCAATTTATTAACTGATAGGGACTTCAACAATTTCTATTTTAAAAATATTTTAATAATTTGTTATAAAAAATCAATATTTTTAAATAAATGATATGATCTATTATGAGAACTTTTGAAAATAATTTAGATCTGTTTTCAAATAATAATAAAATAAATGTGTATTTTACATGATGTCATCTTTTGAAATCTTCTTATTATGATGAATTACTTAATTTGAAATGAATTTTTTTTGTCTTTCATCATGATATATTGAATTCTATTTACGCTCAAGATATTTTAATACTTACAACACAGATCATCTGAATCATTTTAATAATAATTTAAAAATAAAAATAAAAATCTAAAAAGTAAAATAAAAAAGATAATTTTTTAAAAGAAGAATATTAATCATTCAAATTAATAATTTATTCAGATTAATAAATAATATGTGAACTTACAGAATATAGACTTAATAATTAAATACTTTTAAACTATCCTAAAAAGATCAATTATTTTTCATTATAAAAAAAAAAGGGAAAAAAAATTGTATTTGAAAAACTGTAAACACCAACTACATAACACGAAACAAGGAAAAATCTTATAAAACCAAACCCAATGTCATTGTGCAAACTTTTAACCAAACAAAACCTAACGAACAAAGCAGAGAAAAGAAGAGGAACAACGGGCATGTCTGAACAACAGAACCCCCACTACCAAATCAGCAATTTTTTCTCCAACAAAGAGTTACAAGCAAATGTGACAATAATCAAAGCGTACTTTAACTCATTTATGCTGCAATCTTCCTAAGAAGGAAAATTGTAAACTAAAACAAAAATAGAATAGAAAGATAGGACAAGCTTTACGAGTATATAGACAGAGGCAAAAGCCAGGAAGGTCCAGTAGCGGCCCCAGTGAGAATCAGCGATATAAGCAGAAAGGATTGGCATGCTCCACATTGTACCAGTCCAAATTGTGACATTCCTTGAAGCTGAAACAGTCCCTTCATGCAGCACGTTTGTCAGATATATTACCAGATTGGCCCATATCCCACCAAACGCAAGCCTCTCACAGAACTCATATCCTGCTCAATCCCAAAAATAACAAAGTTCAAGACATCGACAAAGCCATAAGGAATATGTTTCTAAACCCATTCTAATCCAAACAATGAGGATATTAAATAGCCGCACTGTATGAATGTATAAATATAAATAATAGGTTGATCAACACATACCCACTATAAAGGAACACGCTTTTAATCCTCCAGTCCGTGCTCTTAAAACAGGCCTTCCTTTCAGATCAACCGATCCATCTAATGCTATGTTTTCTTTCTCTTCTGCTTCAACTGCTAATATTCTATTGCTAACCATTTTTGTCAGCCTACTGTAAACACGAATAGATGTTCTCCTCAATGATAGAACAGAGGACGAAGATAACATTATATATAGAGAGAGATTCTGATAATTGTCTCAATCCATACGTAGCTGGCAAACAGATCTTATGACTGACGTATAATCCTTGACTTCAAAGTCGTCCAGGAAGAAACAGATAAGTTACGGTGTGGTGAGATCATCTTGATTTTGGCAACACCATGGGGAAGAATGAAAAAACATTATCATTCACCATCAACCAAAACACCAAAAGTCCTACGTGACTATTATACAATTTCATATCCTGGTCAGTTTTTTGTTTATGTAAACGTCTTTATGCGTTGAACACAATCATTAAGATCAAGAACGGGTTGTTGAGTATCTTAACAATACGACCTCACATATCTTAACAGCAAGATGAATTCATATATCTTAACAAAAATATGAACTCACATATCTTAACAATATGAATTCACTTATCGTCTTTCTACAATTTTAACATTAAAAGGTTTAGCTAGGCAATGAGTGGTTATCAAGTTAGCTCATTATTTTTGGCTTTTTTAGTATGAAATTAAGATGTATAGTTTTCTGAATTCTTTAACTATTAGACATCTTTTTGTTCTGATTATTCAGTTGTGAAAGTACTTGCATTCATAACAGCAAGTAGGAGGGCATTTTAAAAGGAATTCACATGGAATGAATTCAATCAACAATCAAAATAAGAAAACACTTAAAAGAACCAAGTGATTATTTTTTCTTAAAAAGAAGAACTGACAAGTATATGAAACTAGATGGATGAGAGATTAATCTCCTTCCACTCTTGATTAAATACTTCTTAATTGTTTCCGGAAAAAGCTCTTGGTACAAAAGTAGAAGGATCATCTTTCACATCTAAGAAGAGACCTACGAATTCTCCTCTCTTTTCCTTCTTTTCACTTTTCTATATTCCAAATCCTTTACTAGAGTGTTAAAGGAGGTAGTTGTTTTATCCATTAGTTCTTTTGTGAAGGTTATGAAAATAATTTTTATTTTTTCTCATTAGATGGAATCAAACCTTTAATTCATGATCTTGAGCTCTAGAATTTTTCAATTATCTAACTTCTTGGCAAGATCATCACCAACTACCTAAGCTCAATCATGAGCAAAAATGTGAGATCAATCCCTAGGTTTAGCCTATGCCTCTGTCATAGCTACTAACCTTGTAATCTTCTTCCAAGCCATATGAAGATAAACCATAAGTCATTTGATGATGACTCTAATGGTTATAGAGGAAATAGCATAGTTTGTCCACTTTATCCACAATATGGGCTTTAACAAAGACTCAACTTGAGAGGTGAGGTTGTGGGAACATGGCTGAGAAATATCTAGAAGGACCTAAGGACTATATTTAGGGGAACAAGTGCCATAAATAGGTGAATGGGATTTTGAGAATAACTTGTACTCTTCAAAGGGGTATTCTCGAGGTCTATCCCATTTAGTTGACTAAGAAGAGGAAGAATCTTCAAACACAATGATCTTCTTAAAATATTCTTCTAATTTTCTAGATATTTCATTTTTAAATTCCTTTGATAGTTGAACCAAGTAGAGATAGTTGGGGGAGTAATTGTAATAGAAGGGGAAGGCCTCTTACTCTTTATCCAAATGTTAAGTTTGATAATAATTAGAAAAATTTAATGGCCTACCTTGGTGATCAAGGGTAGATGATTATTAGCAATTCAGAATATGAGACCTTAGTATAAAAGGGGTGACTAATTAGCTTTGAATAAGTTTATTTGGCCTTACTTACGATTCTAATGTTGTATTCAGTAGAGGGGAATTAAGACCTAGAAAATCTTGAAGCCCATCCAAATGGGTATCTGAAATGTTCACTTGAAGAAATTTGAAAAGAAATCTCAAGAACCAAGAAAGGAAGCTTAAAAGGAGTTCAAACCTAGTAGCCCTATTTTGTTTAGTTTTCCAAGAAATTAGAATAGAACTCCATAAATTGATTATGTGGTTTTTGCACAATGTGTCTAGGAAGAAAATAACCCATTTCACCCTTGGCTAAAGTTTGGGTTGCAAAGAATCATGTTTTGAGAGTTAGGACATTTTAGAGCCAGTAAAAAAGAAGTTGACCATGAAAATGGTATGGAAATTCTAGGATAGGAACAAGGAACCATACTTTCAATTTAAGAACTATCTTCCCAAGGGCTTAAAGTTGTAAGAATGAAGATAAAAAAATCAAGATTAGGTGAGAGTCAACAAGGATCCTAGAAGTTCCCTATCAAAGTGGTATATAAGCCTAATGATCTGGTCTAGGGTGAGTGCATGTCATCTATTTAGTTAGCTAACAAGTCCAATATGGTGACAAATGTAGAATTGGCCAAGAAAGTAGAGGAAAAATAAGAGGAGAATAGAATCCTTAAAGAAATGTTGGATCACTTAGAAATTAAGCTTGGAGGAGTATAAAAAAATAGAGTGTTTCACTGTTAAAGTCATAGGGATTAAAGAAAAAGAGAAGCAAAAATAAATTATTGAAGATGATCAAATACCTAAACTAGTCCCTACAACACCCTAGGAACCCTTCCTTAAGGCACTAAAATCCATGGGTTAAAAATATTTTCAATGACTAGTACTATTTGGTGGACAAATGGAAGTTCAAACCTGGTCATTCAATGAATAGAATGATTCGAGAATCACTTTGAATATGAAGGAATTAGTGAAGCCCAACAGGTAAATGTTTCTAAATCTAGGCTAAAGGGAACTATCCTACCTTGGTAGAAATTTTTTCGAATAGACAAACAAAAGGAGGGAAAGAATCTTATTCATACATGGAAAGGTATGGTAGCCAAGATTAAGGAGAGCTTCACACCAGAGGACTATAAAATTCAATTACATAAAAAGAGGCAAAATTTAAGGTAGAGAGATCTTGATGTTAGTTCATTTACTATAGAGATTCAAAAATTATGTGTGAGGTTCGGTGTAGCCAAGGATGAGAGAATAAAGGTGACCATATACTTTAATGGTTTGAGGTTGAATATTAAAGAAGGAATTAGTGTCTTGAGCCCCACCACAATGCAAAGGATCTATCAATTGGAACTTAAGGTGGAAGAGAAATCCAAAAAAAGAATAAGAAGAGTCATAGGGGTTGAGACAAAGATGGCTTAGGATATAGAAGTAGTAGAAGAGTCTACAGAGGAAGGGTATCTAACAACAGTAGGGGTAGGTCTTGAATATTAGGAAGAGATCATATTTCTCCACTATCAAATGTTACAATTATAATTAAATTCCAGATACCCTACCTTTAGATTCTCTAAGAAGGATTATTTATCCCAAGGAGGGATATAAGAGTGAACTATATTTAGGAAAATATTGCAACTACCAAATCACTACTTGGGAGTCAACTTTGATTCAGAGGTCAGAGAAAACCTCATGGTGAGGAAATTTCTAATAAAGAGCTAGTGAAGGAAGGACAAAAACAAACGAAATCCATAGTCAAGATAAAGTGCAAGATTATGGAATCAAGATAACGTATAGTAGTTGTTGATAGAGTCTTTGCGAGTTTATTTAGGAATCAAATATGGAGTTCTCTTATGATATATAGAGGTCTACAACGATTGTAGATCCAATAAAGGAGATATAATTTGTATTGTTTTGATGATTTAAGTTGCAAATAAAAAGTGTAGAAATCTACAAGAATGTAATGGATCAAGAATATGAATAAAAGATTATAGTCTGTATTGTAGAAGAGTTTCTATGTGAAATCATTCTTTGTGTATTTCTATATTAATGTTATGTTATGCATTGTTCTTCCTAGGTTTGTGATTCTTCACTATTGGTGTCATTCTTTCTATATGTTATAGAACTTTCAAAGGTATGTATTTTACCTATTATAGGTAAGATTTGAGAATAAACTCTAGGAGGTTGAAGGAAATGGAGGTATTTTCATCATATTGAGCTAGCTTCTTGGTCAGAATTATTATTGCATGAGAAAAATTATCAATGTCTTTGTAAAGGTTATTTCCATAGAACTGGATGAGGCATTAGATAGACTCAGAGGAGATATGGACTTTTGGAGGAATGGAATCTCATGTGGAGAATTGGAGGAGGCATTAGACACACTCAAAGGAGATGTGGAATTTTGAAGGAAATATCTCTTATTTTGTAGAGGAGATGGGTACACTCATTTTGTGAAGACAACTTCAAGATATGTGGTCAAGAGATCCACTGATGGGATTAATTCAGTGTTTCTTGATAGACTAGGGAGGATTGGTGAAGGTGATTCATCAAAGTCTCCAAAGGGTCAAGTTGAAACCCTTGCAACTTCCACTCTTATTTGGATTGATGTAATAAGAGGAGAATGTTAGAATTATTACACTTTTAAACTTGGATTTAGTTTATATTTCCACCTGTGTCTTTTCCTATCTCACAAACTTTATACAATAGTGTTCCTTATCCTAATCCTTCCACTATGGTTCCTAGTGTTCCACTTGTAGCAAATTCTATTCCAGATCATTCATACACTATTCCTAGTGTATTGAATGTGCCATTGCCACCTATTTCATCTAATGATTCAACTATCATTAGCCTTCCTAAACTTATTTATTAATTGCAAAGACAACTTGTTCCCTGCACAACTACATTTGATACCAAACTACCATGGCAGGTCTATCACAATTCTAGCATTGCAACCTATCATTGTTGCACTGTCAAAATAGTGATGACAATTGGTTGTGACGCTGAAATTGTGATAGACCTTTCATGGTAATTTGGTACCAAATGTAGTAGTGTCTTATTTAATCTAGGTTTAATGTGCCTACATGTGATACGTTAGTCCTTTGTCTTTAGACTTTATCCATACCATTTCTCTAAAACAAGCTAATAAGCCTCATCTTGATATTTATAATATTAGGTGACCATACATGAAATCTTAAAACTTTCCAAGTTCTATGTAGTGAATATTATCATGATCATAGGATGTTAACTAAGTCATTTTTGTCCACCTTTCATGACAATTATTTGCAATGGTATTTCTCTTTCCCACCCTATTCTATTGAGTACTTTCATAAACTTGCTAATGCCTTTATCCATCAATTTTATAATAACATTGGTCCTAAAGTGTCTTCAAATGATTTGATTCATTGTAAACAAGGTCCTAAGGAAAAGGTGAGTAATTTTATTGTTAGATTTAAGCATTTACATGCTCATATTTCTTATCATGTTCTTGATATTGATATACAACATATGGGCAAAGATGGGGAACCAAAAAGGGCATATAAGTTGCATCACTTTTTGTGAAATTAGATAAATCAAAAATTTGGCAAGAAATTCAACATAGTTTGACTCAATATTCAAAGATATTATAAAAAATAAATATATCAAGAGAGGACAATTCAATTTTCTAGGTTTAGTAAAGATTACTTCTAAATCCTTTCTCATTTTTTGCCTACCACACCACATTGATTGCAAGACTTATTTTCAGTTATAATTGCCTCAACCTTCCTTGACCTAGTAGTTGATGCTAGTGTTGGAGCTGGTACAATTGGTGAGAATGGCTCTGCCAAGAAAATGCCAATGCAAGTTTTTTCCCAATGTGTTTCACGAGGTAACCCCTCCCCTAGTATTATTTTGAATGTTAATCAATTTGATAATGCATGCACTTGGCTAGAATAGCAAACCCTAATTGGGTATTTTGTGGGTTGTACTCCTTCAAAAAGTATGTTGCAGGAATTAGTTTCCAAGGTCTAGACACCTCAAGTTGTCCACCTTGAAGGCATTCAAAGGCTTACCAAAGGCTTTCTCCTTTTTCTCTTTGGAAATCCTAACTAAACTAAGCATATTTTTGTTCGAGGCCCCTTGTCTATCAAGTCCTCTCTTCTAGTTTTTTAGCGCTACTCTTGCAATTTTTTTGTCTCTGATGACCGCAAGATTAAGATTCATGTATGGCTAGATTTCTCTAGAATTCCTATCCCATTTTTTTCTTTCCTACAATACATTGTGCAAACTATCAGCAAAGTTATTTTCCTTGAGCCAGACAATTTTTGAATGCACAACCCCAGCATAGGATTTATGTTGAGGTCAACCTCCCCAAGGACCTCAAAGAATCAATATAAATTAAGATAGGTGGTATGACCTTCACATAGAAAGTACTCTACTTAAACCTCTCAAATACCTACTATCAGTATCAATCTATGAAATAAAATATTAAATATTGTCCATTACTATAACACAATCATCCACTAGTATGGGTAGAGTTCTCTAGGATTCTTATCCCATGTTGTTCTTTCTTGCAAGCCATTATGAAAACTATCTGAAAGGTTGTTTTCCTTGAGCTAGAAAATTTTTTCAATGCTTGTCCCCAATGTAGGGTTTTTGTTAAGGTCTACCTCCCTAGGGACCTCAAAGAATTAGTGGAAATTCAAATAGGTGGTAGCACCTTCACACAGAAAGTACTCTACCTAAACCTCTTGAATACCTAATATCAGTGTCAATCCATAAAACAAAATATTAAATATTGTCCATTACTAGAACACAATCATCAACCAGTCTAGGATGTCAAACTAGTTATGATTGCTGTAGAAGACGAATGGACTACTATTGTGAAAAAAGGAAAAGGCTCAAGTATTGTAAAGACAAGCTATTTGCCTCAAGATAATGGTTGTCCTAGCTCAAGCTTGGTGCTATTAGAGCCTTCATTCCCTTTGCTCTTGTGTCTTCCTATTTAAAACTCTAGTGCTCAGGGAACAATGAGCGTTCATACTCCCAACTCTCACCCTTCATGGGTTTGAGCACCACAAGTGTAGCTTTGATGATTTTGTCACATTCCCTCTATCATTCTCACAACCTAGATGTCATGCTGAGGTATTTGATAATGAGGAGAAGATACGGTGGGTAATCTCTCTTCGAGACACTTTGTTTGATGCCTCCACATTTTTACACAACAACTTCTCCTTTCTTGGGGATGAGGAAGACATGCAAGTTCTACTGCAATGAATTGTCTCTAATGGAATGTGTGGGGACTAATAGAAATCCTCAGAAAATATTCTGTTCATAATACCAGGTGTCTGCTTGGGCATCTTGATGTTTTGTGCCTTCAAGAATTTGAAGTTGTCAGGTTTCTTCTTAACTCAAACTGTCATATTATTTGGTTAGATAGTGCCTTATTTTATTCTTAGCATGAGGTTGGATGAGGTAGTGTTGTCACTCTTCTCTCTCCTTGTTTACTTTCATCGGTTATTTTGCATGGTTCTAACCCGATGTAGAGGGTTTTTTTAGATTTTTTTGTCTTTTTAGAATCATTCCTCTCATATCGTTAACATCTATCCCCCCAATGATGTTGTTGAGCATTCACACATTTTGCATTCCTTGGTGGATCACTTGCCACTAGCCACCTGGGTTTTCTATGAGGATTCCAATATGGTTAAGTTAGCTAGTGATAAGGAGGGGATTATTCCTTTTCAATTGTTAGCTGGCGAATGAAAAGCCTCATTTATTAATGTGAAACAAGCTTGGTTTTTTTAATCCCAATGCTAACCATTACCAATCTAGTGGGGTTTGGCATACTTGGTCCAAATTTTGAGTTGGGTCCCATAGAGTGTTAAAGACATGGGATAGGGTTATGCTTTCAGCTTAATCATTTTTTTCTTTTTCACACGAGCATGCATTACCCGTCACCCCTTTTCTAGATGTGACCTTGTTATCTTCATTATTACCCTATCCTCTTTTCTATCACTTGGCACATAGCTTAGTCTTGTCCTTGCAAAAATCCATTTTTTCTCAATACTTCCTTATTGTACTATTCATCCACTATTGCCCAAATTCTTCGAGTCTAGAACCTTGAGCCTAGACCCCATACTCATGTTGGGTGGATTCAATGGTGGAATGATACCATCCTCTATTCTACATTATTTCAAGGCCATATACCATAGAAGATCTTATGAAGTCACTAATATAGATCTACATATGGCCTCAGAAGCTCTCACCATGAATCCATTTGATACAAATTTATAGGCCTGAATTGCCAAAATTCAACACCAAAAACAAGTTATAGAAAGCTATACCATTAAGGAAGCCTAGATCAAAGCCCATCTCCATTGGTTAGAGGTTGGAGATCAAACTTATAAGGAATTTTAAAATGTTGTGTGGGCTCTCCATTTTGCAATAGGAATCAAATGCATAAGGAAAAATCAAAAGGTTCTTTCTAACCTACCTAGCATCCTTCAAGCTTTTTTACATCATTATGCGAAGGTCTTCACTCCACAGGGACCCTCTACAATGCATGACCAGACATTACAAGCCTGCCTTACCACTACTCCCAATAGGCTTTCTCCATAGAAATATACCTTTTGTGACCAAAAAATTAGAATTGCTGATCTAAAGGAAGCTTCCACCTCCATGGCTATTGATAAAGGCCATGTATATTATGATTTTTTGTGTGAATTTTACAAATCTCTATGGGAAGATATTGGACCAGATCCGCATCAGGTGTATTAAGAAGCATACAATTTTCATTCCCTAGGAAACATCATTAATAAGGGTAATGTCAAATTCATACCTAAAGATGATGATAATGAAGATATGCAATTGGACAACCATCACTTTGTTGAATGTCTCTTAAAAGATCATTGTCAAGGGTCTCTCCCTTAAAATCCAGCATCTGCTCCCACATATTATCTATCCTAGACAAAGTACTTTCATTAAATCTAGATATATTCTAGATAATATTATTGTTATTTTGGAAGGTATGGAGTGGGCTCGTCAGTCCAAATAGTAAGCCTTCTTTCTTAAGATTGATTTTGCCAAAGCCTATGACCAGATTGAAGGACCTTTCATTTTGGCCATGCTTCAAACCCTAGGGTTTGGCCTAGTCTTTCTACAATTATTTTGGATGCTTTTTGGTGATGACTTTGCTTGTATTACCATAAATGGTGGGCAATCTTAAACTTTCAAGATTTATAGATTTGTCCATCAAGGTTGTCCTTTGGTTCCTTCTCTTTATGTTTTGGTGGCGGAAGGATTTGGCTATCTTCTAGCCAATGCTATCTCTTGGGGTCTTGTGCATGACATAACTCTCTCAGATTCCACTACACAACTTTTGAATTACCATTTTGTAGATGACTCATTTCTCACCCTTCTAGAGGATGAAGACAATATTGCTAATGCTTGACACTACTTTTATAATTTTTGCATTATCTCTAGGTTTGTTATTCAATGCCACAAGACCCTTTGCTATAGACATTCCTTCTTGCCAAGAACTCAATGGCTAGAGCATTACAGGTGAAAATGGGTTCAACATGGAAAAATATTTTGGTTTTTGGGCATTCCTTTTACTTTTCAAGCTTCCCCTGTAGAGCTATGGAATTTTGTCCTTGCATAGATTGAGACGAAATTGGACTATTGGATCACCAAACCTCTCTCTCTCTCTCTTGCAGGAAAATCTCATATTCATTTGAAAGTGTTGGTTGTTAAGCATGTATATTACTTCTTGTGTTGGGCCCCTTCCAAAGATTCATACCTCAAGCTTGAATTCCTTCTAAGAGATTTCCTCTAGGCCTCAGATGTTGTGCATTGCGACTTTCATAGAGATTCCTAAGAATTTTTTGGTCTACCAAAATACTCTAATGGTCTTGGATTAGTTTCCACTCACAAACAAGGGATTTGCCTCTATGCTAAGTGGGTCATTTAGGCAAGTAGGTCATTTAGGCTCTCACTAGCAATGAGGCTTGGAAAATCTTGTTGTGTCATTACATTTCTTCACGCTTTCTAGTTAATCAGCCAAACTATAAGGTGATTGGCTTTTAAACTCTTCCTGTGACCACTGAACTAGTGCCAATTTAGGGCACCTTTTTTGCTAAAAGAATTTGGAAATCCTAGGAAGCCATCAAGTTGTGGCTTCGCTAGGTAGGAAATTGGTTTAGAGATGGGCTCTTTATGCAACATCAAAATTTGAGGTGGTCTCCCTTATTTTCTTTTGAATGTGTTCCACTAGATAAAATTGAAGGAGCTATTGTGTTGTGCTTATTTCAAAGGGGAATCAAGACACCCAAAGATCTCTTTTCCAGGATTATTATGAGCCTTCACTATCCAAATTGATAGATAGTTGATCTTCTAGTTTCTATTGTGCCTCCCCATATGTTACACAAGCTTGGTATTCATTCATCTCACCCATGGTGGAAGGATTGGAAGTGGTATCATGCCACTCCTTTGATTAGTTATAAACCCAAGTTGTGTTATAGGTGGCTAGCTCCCCCCACCTTTTGATGGTTAACACTCTCAACCAGCGTTGGCATTTGCAATTCTCTCATAGGATTTGGAGTCTTAGATTTTTCATAGTTTGGAAAATGATCAAAGACCCTAAAATAGCTCACTTTGTGTAGTGTCTCCTTTTCAAGGGGCTTCCATTGGGCCCTTGGCTCTAACATCTAGGTGTCCCAGACCCTAGATGTCCTTTTTTGTGGCTAGCCAAAAATTTTCCTACATACTTTTTGGTTCTCTAGGCGAGCCCAAAATTATTGGCTCTAGATTCATGATTTTGTTAAGCCATTCTACCTAGATGCATTTACCTAGCATATGGTTGTGTTAGGAGATTCAATTAGACCTCCTTTTAAGTACTCTCTGATATTGTATGCTTTCATAATGGAGATTTTATTTACTATCTAGAAGGACTGCAATGTTGTTTTATTCTCTCATTTCTTTCTTGATGAACACATATTGCATTATGTATTATAAAGCATGTATTTGTAATAATGGACATGCAAATTCAAGTACAGAAAGATAAGGTGCCACTAGAGGTAGCTCGGCTGTAGGTCACTCGAGTACCATCAAATACTTTATCTGGTTATCATACTCCTCTTCATAGTCATCAAAGAGGCTAAAGCAGTTCAGTACGCCACTTGCATATTTCTAGGTTGTAACCTTCTTGCCACTCTCCTAGTGGAAATTTCAATTGTCACCACTGCTCGGACTTGCCTCCATGGAGTATGGGTTTGGGTTGGTACCCAATGGCTCCTATTGAAACCCTGATGTGGGATGACCTTCTCATAGAGACCCTAAATTGGCTTTCCCTTGTGTAGATTTAGCTATCTGTCTACCTAGGCTGAAGGGAGTGAAAGAGATAGATAATGTTGTTGCCACCCCTACTGATGGTTGGGCTCCCTTTGAGCCATCTTCCAACCTCATGGATTTTTGGGGTTTTGATGATAAAGACCCTCCCTCAGCTAGCACTACTCTTGGAGCCTAAGGGATTTCTTTATTATGTTAATGTTTATTTATTTATTTATGAATAGTTGTTTTATCTGGTTGCATGTTGAGTGAACTTGCAGGGTGATCTTGTATCGCTTGGCCCCTTTTTTGTGGATATGTATCTTTAATATTTAATTAATAGTAAAGGTCTATTTATAAAAATAAAGACATTATAAACACAAATTGTATCCCTTTGAATCTAGTTTCTAAACTACTAACTTTTATGTTAAATGGTGGAGTTTAAGGCCCTCAAAAAGGGAGAGCACATAACTTGTGGTCTTATTTTTTGAGTAAATTTATAACTTACTATCTTGTGTACCCCCCTAATTTTTTTTAAAAAAATTCTTTTATCTCTCTATTGAGGAGTTATCTAACACTACATAGTTCATCCTAGATCCTTTGGGTAATTATTTACTCTATATTGGGTTTATTATTGGAAATTTTGTTGTGGCATGCATAGAAATCACTGAAGACTAATAAATCATTATTTTATAAGTGTGTAGAATAGGCTTGAGCTACTAGAAAGGTAACTTGTTACCAGAAATGATGAAAAATAAAAATATATATCCTTAGAATTCTAAAAGTTGTTATAGTTAGATAGGTAACAATGAGATGTATAAGTTTATATAACTTGATTCTCTTATTATATAACTATGAGTAAAGCTAATGGATGCCCCACAACCAAATCTACATTATTTTATCTATACTTATTGCAAATTATGTCTCAAACCTATTTTAGATGTCCAAGCCTTTAGGTTGGATATCCAACAAAAATCCAACCCTTAGGATTAACAGTCTTCAATGAAGACCATAAAATTATGTCTTGAACCTATTTTAGATGTTTAAGCATTTGGATTGGATATCCAAGGAAAATCAAACCTTAGGATTAATAGTCTTCAATGAAGACCATAGTATGTATGCACTATAACACATACACGCTATAGTATGTATGTGCTATTTGAATATGAAAAATTGGCACTTTCATGCTATTTTCAAAGAACTAATGGGAGTATTATTTTTTTTAATGTTATGCTATGTGCTATTCTTCCCCTATTTCATATTCTTTACTATTAGCTCATTTAGGCTATATTTTACAAAAAATTGGAAGGTGTTAATGGTGCCTATCATAGGTAAGCTTTAAGAATAAATTTCTTGAGCTCAAAGGTAATGGATGTAGGAGGATTTGCATCATCTTGAGCTAGCTTCTCACTTAGGATGATTATTGCATAAGAAGAAACTATGAGTGTCCCTATGAAGATTGCTTCCATAGTAGGGGAAGAAGTGTTAGAGACACTCATAGGAGATGTGGATTTTTAGAGGAAGGGCATCTCATGTGGAGCCTTGGAGGAGGCATTAGACACACTTGTAGAAGATGTGGAATTTGAGAGGAAATATCTCTCATTATGCATGGGAGATGGTAACACTCATATTATGAAGACAATTTAAAGATTTACAGTCAAGAGATCCACTGATGGGATCAGTTTGGTATTTTTTGAGTGAGTGGAGAGGATTGGTGAAGGTGCTTCATCAAAGTCTCAAGAGGGTCAAGTTAAAACCCTTTCAACTTCCACTATTGTTCGAATTAATATAATAAGAGATGAATGTTAGAATTACTACATACTATTGTTCAAATTAATATAATAAAGAGAGAATGTTAGAATTACTACATTTTTAAGTTTAGGTTTAGTTTATATTAATAAAAAATATCATTTTATTTATGCAGTTACACATCTAAAATAGGGATGACTCCACATGTCACTAGTCTTAAACCGTGCTTCCCATTTCTACACCTATCTTTGACATTCCTGGTTATATTTCTCCTATCGTAACTACTTTCTATTCAACTATCTACTTCTCCTCTTTGTAGTCTTCCTATTTCTTCTTTGCTATGTTCGACCTACTTTATTTTCTAACTTACATTCTGTTTCAAGGAATGTCACAATTTCGACTGGTATCATGTGGAGTATCCCAATTCTCTCTGTTATCTTTGATTCTCACTGGGGCTGCTACTGGACCTTCCTGGCCTTTGTCTCTATCTATATACTTGTAAACCTTGTCCCTATACTTTGTATTTTATTTGTGTGAGAAACAAGAATGTAGATATTTAATTTGGGTTTAAATAGTATACTTTTGGCTTTGATTTGTTTAGTGTTGCATCTTCAATTACACTAATATGTGGATTGTGGTAGAGAAGATATTTTAGACGAATTTACACCTGTGTTCTTTAACACAGTTAAATATTTGTATTTTTCTCAAATATATCCCCTAATTCTATGTACTTCATTTCTCTTTATTTACAATTTTAGTTTAGCGTAGGGACGAGGAAGATTGAACGAAAAATGAATTAATGTAAGCTTTGACTATTGTCACCTCTACAAATCTTTGATTGATGATTAGTTTACTATTTACAGTTAAACATTTTTAGTTATGCTCCTTGTTTTTTTTCTTTGTTTCTAGTTGTCTCTTTAGTATTAAATAGCAGTGTTTACTATTTTTGAAGTATTAGATAGCAGTCAATATAAAGATGACTGACCCTGGAGTACAAAAAGACTGAAGGATCAACCCCAAGTTACTATTGTTTATTGTTATGTTAGACTTATTGTTTCATCTTTCTATTAAGTATTTAGTGAGTTTCTTAAATTATCATAATTTATTTGATATTGATTGCAAGACAGAATCTCATTGGTCATTGGACATCTAATGTAGATGACCAATGAAGAAAAATGCTCCATAAATAAATTACAAACTTTCATATCAAATGAAGAAGACTTATTTTGTTGCCTGACTTAACTCTATTAGCCATTGGGGCAAAGCACAAATTTCTCTTCCACTTATGCTAAATTTTCTTCCCTCTCTCCTCTTAAACTTAACTTTCTTCTCTCTACACACTTCATATGTTGCCTTGATATCCACTACAATTTAGGAAGAAACGTTCAAAGCCGAACGCATAATTTTTAAGAAGTGTTAAAGAAAGGGTTTTACTTATAATTAATGATAAATTTATTTAGATTAATTAATGATAGTTTATAGGAGGGTGCAGTTTGAAATAGTAAATAAATGTTTGACAATGGAAACAATGAGAAAAATGCATTAAATTATGAGATTAAATAATTATAATTTATGTTAAAAGGTTGTAGATTATAATGTGTTGAGATTAAGAATGAATAATTATAATTTGTGAATCATATTAAAGATAGAATAATATTAAAAAAATATTTGTTTAGATGTACAATTTTGGTTTTATAATCTTGTATTTCATAATTTCTTTACAAAATTCAAAGACTGATGATATTTAGAAATTTGGGAGAACATATGTTCTTTTAGATGAACCCTTACAAATATGTATAGAAACTAGAAGACGATGCATAAGGGGAGAGAATAATTGTTGCATATTTTTCCCTCTTCTAATG